>JAOBYJ020099508.1:0-10495 GCA_025403565.2 Palythoa heliodiscus
GTTACTATTGTTTATTAAGTATAATTTATTCTATCTCTTTATATATATATATTTGTTAACTTAGTTCGTCCCATTTCTCACTGAGGAAGGCAAAGGTTTGCCGAAACATGTATGCAAATGTAAGTATTAAGAGTGTTATGTGTTTTTAAAAAATATTACGAAATTCCTGCTATTTAGAACATAGAAAATAAAATAAAACAGTAAACGATTTACAGGTAATACTATAAATAACATTTTATATAATGCATGCAATGATTGGTTGAAGCCATGTTTCTATTATAACTGTATGTAAACACGCGATTACATGCATAAGGAGAGTTTAAACTTTGATAATGCTCATGAAATGTTTTAGTTTCTTTGTGTGGGATACTTAAGAAAGGAAATAGAAAACATTTTTCCGTGTTTCCATTGAGTTACAGAAACAATTGCGAAAGCTTGGTAGAACTCAAAATAACGTGGAAACATTTGCCCTTCGTGCTCCAACTGATTATTTCTCGTTCTCATAAACTTTCATTCGTGTTCCTGTAACTCTATAGAAACACAGAAAAATGTTTTCTCTTTCTTATAATACTACACGGGGTCATTTACTTTCACTGTACGTCCTTATGCACACGTTTAGAAATCTTATGAGATACTAGCATTATTTGTCTATACTTACAGTTCCCCAAGTGTCTCTAAAAGAATTTGATTCTTTGGATCACCCTCCAGCTGGTCCTGAAGGTAGAAATAAAGAATCCTTTTTTTACAAAGACAAGTGTGTTGAAGAGTAGAAAGAATTTGAAATTACGCAAGTTCTGCTGTTACACAGCACAATGGAATTACTGCTCAAATGTTTGGCATGCAACCAACGAGATACATTACTGAAAAGAATCAAACAAACAAGGACTTGCCTGTACTGCACTAATAATGGGCTGGACACTGTACAGATCTGCTGGCCACTCTCTTATCAACTCTCGGAATTTCTACCAGAAAAAACGAAAATAAATACAATGAAACAATTCAGTTATATATAATCAATTTTCTACGTGTTGGCTTAAAACATTGAAGAAGATTCCTCCAGCTCGTGCTTTTCTTGATTTAAGAGTCTGGCAATTTGCTCCTACAAAGTACTACAATTTTGACTCATGGTTCACAAATAATTTGAACAAAGTCTACACTAGGCGAAAAGGACCTTTCCTGAAAATGAATGAGTTACTCAAAATCTGAGGTATATATATTACATTAACAACTAAGAGATTCACATCGGGTCATTGTAAACTGTAATGACCAACAGTAGCAACTCCCAACCCGAGAGGCTGGGGTAAAATGTTTAAGAATATCATTCATTATCGACCCATACTGGCAGTACAGTAGCTATGGTAGCTTAATGATAAAAGGCCAATTACAAAATTCGTGAGTCGTAGGTTAGGCTGATTTGTTCTGATACTATAAAAGCTGAAGACGTATCAGAAAGCTTCCCCTTTCTGACGATTAGCAAGTTGTCGATTGTCGTATGTTGTTCCAATAACATGTTAGTTTAGGAGTTAAGTTACAAACAACAAACAGCAGGGCTGCCGGTAGGCCGTTCTAACTCTTTAAGCTAAAAAGGCACCAATTTTACTCTTTAAGAGGAGTAAAATGAAAGCTGATCAAAAGTCTAATAACGTTTAAATGATCATCAGTAAGCAATACCTGATGAATCGACTCACTTTGTACTCTTTCTTTAGGAAATCGTACAGAACCATCTCGTAAATAGCAGGACTCAGCCTTATTTCTCCTCGAGGGATATACGGAGCAATTGCCTTGAAAACGCAAGTGTTCAAATAGTATTAAAATTAATCTGATTTCCATGATCATTATGTTCACTGCTAAGGGACGGACCAAAGTGATGGTGGTAGGGTGAAGACTTTAAGAGATGAAGTAACTTTTTTTGAGCATCCAATTAGAACTTTTTTCATACTAGTTGGTTGGGCAAGATTTTTTTAACTCCTAACTGGTCACAAGTATGTTGACCACTGGTCAAGATTTTTTGTTGGTTCGATGGCAGATTTTTCCTTTTCAACTCTTAAGGAAAGACTTTTTTCTACTCTGGCCCCAGCCCTCATCACTTTCTAATGGTCCGTCCATAACTATAGCAAAACCCTTTCCCGAGTAGGTAAGGTATTTAACTCAAGAAGAAATGTCAGTGATCACTCTGACCACAGCCTTAGAATTGCAAGTCAAACAGGTAAAACCGCATCAACAAAATTCAAAGTTGACAAATTCAAAGTTGAAGAATACGCATTTTAAGTAATTTAAAACTATACAGCTCAAGCAACTAAGATGTGAATAGATAATAGTGAGTGACCTATATTGAGGGTCATTGTTGTTTCTATAACCAAAAATAAACAAAATTTTGGATCAACATCTTCTTCTGAACAAACCTGTAACTGATGTCGTCGTGAGAATTTGTACACCTCGTCTTCCCACAACTTTTTTTCATCTCCAAGTACCTTCACACACATTCTTTGGGGGAAAAGGCAGAACCACACAACGTTAAAGGGGATGCACCCCCCACTGATTTATTACAAGTTTACTACACGGTGTTCCTCGGCATTAAACAACCTTGCTGCACATCAACAGATGAGGCCTTGAAGGTAACCTAAAATTCTAGGTAAGCAATGTTAGTAGTACGAATCACCACATGCAATATTCTAGCAGGTGACAGATTGGGGTGACTCCACAAGCAACTTTTCTCAAGAGGGGTTTAGATTACATTTACTCAATAAATTAATGTTAATGAAAAGCTTACTTGGCAGCTTGAGCATACTTTTCCTCATCCATCAAAGACTTTAGAAAGGTTCTGCCAATATCCTGATGGTTTGAAACACAATATTTGACTTGGTGTTGAAGCATCAATTTAGCCAACGTACATTGTTAATTAAAATAGGAAAGAAAATAATCATCACAAACCAAATTCAAGTGGAACCTGGGCGATACAAATTATATGGGCTACATGTGGTGCACTAAGCCAAGGCTTTGAGAGTAACTGGAGTTCACCATTATCAATCCATAAACACTAAAACAGACCTGTGTACAAGTGTGTACAAGTAAACTCTATTTGAACAGAACTATTAGCCCATTAAACTGCCTACTGCGATAGCGACATTAAATGTAAATTTCTAACTTTATAGAACTTAATTTGATTCATAGCAATTTACCTTTTTCCCTTGATAATAGTAACATAATAAAGTCAATATGCCTGATCCGCTTCCTTTAACATTTTCTTAGAAATTTGACTTGGTCAGACTGAAAAAACTTGGCAAGAATTTAAACTGCAGTATATGTGATAGAATCAATATCACAAGACTTACCCTGTAGTTGTGTTTCTTGATCTCCTTGCTGTATTTCTCTGCATCAGCAAGAGCTTCCTGTTGACAGCAATTACGAAGTGTTTATCAGCTTTTAAGTGACTGCGGATAGAGTATCTGTGTTGAGTTTTTGAAATTCGTTCAGTATAAAAGTAGCTTTACCAGAGCTAATGAAACTAAATGTTACAATGGTTTCAAGATTTGAAATCTTTCAGGATGATTTAGTACCTCGTATTTGCCGTGTCCCATTAACCAACTGATGTGATCATCAATGTCACGCGGCTACAGAAACGCACAAAACAAACAGAAAATTATAATAAATATGATATCCGTTTAGGGTGAATCCTGTAAGAACTTCCAGGTAAGAGGCCAAAGACGTTTGGAAAGTAAACTTGCATCGTCCATAATTCATTTTTTAATACTAAACTTCTTCTGTAAGAGAAAAGATGATAAAATGGAATCATTATGAAACTTTGCAAACTATACAGAGAACATTACAATACTGCTTTGCATCATGTTGGATGCAGGGCCAAGATTATTATATTTTATCTAAGTGAGATTCTTTGTCAGTCTATTGGTCGTTTGCTCATTTACATCTCAAAACCTTATAACAACATATAACAAGGAAAGTCATCGACTTTTGCAACAGGTTGTCTCAACTACGGCCAAAATAATCATACCGAGCTTAATTTACGTTTTAACTTCACTAGAGTTTACACAGGATTACAACTACAGGGTCTACTTTGAAGAAATTTTCAGGTGGTCTATTTAACAAATAGATTCCATGTTACCGTGCGTCTATTTAAGTAATAGATCACAGATGACGTCAACCTGTGGTAAGAACATCAGTGAAACACTCCGCTATCGCCTGCTGTGCCATTCTTTTGGTCTCACCACAGATTGACGTCATCTGTGATCTATAACTGAGCAGACACACAGGCAACATGGAATCTATTTGTTTTATAAAATAAAGAATTAAACTTTGACGTCAATCGTGCGTCTGTCCTCTAATAGATCGTGGGCGAGAACCAATCAAAGCGAGAGAATAACTTGGGTTATTATATGATTGAACTTAGATTTTTGATTCCTGGGAGGTTGCGGCAACTAGTATGCAATAGGAATTCAATATATTTTGGAGAAATCAATAGATAAAAACACTCACTTTAGCAAGAACAATGTCCTTTGGACTGACAACATAGAAAAGACTCTCCTCTGCAATGTTTTCTGCAATGAACGTGTTCACATCAAATCAAAATATTGTGTATTAAGAAAAGACGCGGGGCAAAATTTAAATGTAAGTAAATATAAGCAAGTTTAAGCTTTTTGTTTTGACTGTTGAATGCTCACGATGGCTTGGCGACTTGGGGTAGAAAAATGTTTTATCCAACTTTTCTATTCGATGTAACCTTTTTCATACAAAGACATGAGTGCCCGGTGCATGCATTAACAAACTAGCAGCGTTTTGGCGCGAAATTTCCCTGCCGTTCCGTGGAGAGCAACGTGTGATCGGTTATGTGTCTTCTCGTGTCTTGTTTTCCTAATACACGTCACTAGCCTAATGTAACAGGGGTCGAAATATAACAAAGTCTAGTTAAAACAACTTGGTTTAGCACCATATCATACTTGTCTAAGTTGGGATACATTACGTGCAACATGGATTCCAACATAGTTACGAAATCAGATAGGTCTTCGCTACAAAATCTATGTTCAAATAATTGGAAGAAAGACAGGAAAATCAAGCTCAAAACTAGAATTATACGCATTTATAAAATCAAAATATGGTTTTGTACAATACTTGAGTGACGTTACCAATTTCAAAAAACGCAGAAACATTACGCAATTAAGAATCTCCGCCCACAAATTTCCAGTCGAAACTGGTCGGTATAAAGAGATCCCAAGGGAACAAAGAAAATGTACAATGTGCATGTGACCGGGACGAAATTGGTGATGAATTTCATTACTTGTTTCGTTGCAGCCACAATATATTAAGCCAGATTAGAGTTGAATTCATAAGGAAATTGCTTGAGGTAAATTTGAACTTCTCTCTATTTATCACTATATATTATCTATGAAATATAAAAGAATACAAAATGTAAGTAGTGACTTTATTCATCAGATCATGAGTGTATATCATGATTTATTAGTATTATAATTTTTGGGTTTTTTTTCTTTGTAGAAGTTAGTCCGAAGTTACTTTATAATGAATGGATTACTACTGATGTAAACATTCATGTTTTCAATGAGTACCAATAAAAGTATAATTATTATTATTAAAAAAAAAAAAAAAAAAAAGTCTAGTAGTCTAACGTTATCACGAGCAATTTTTTTGGGAACCGATTCAAAAGTCTAGCAACCCAAAATGAACTTGCGGTTCCAAAGTCAGTTGTCAAGCAAAGTACCACCATGATATTGCACTGAAAGATACATAATGTTACATAATACAAAATACCCATTTAACTGACAAGGAAACAATGATATCTAAGTTCTTTCATCGAACTAAATGTTATTTAACTACGGCAATTTCCACCATCTCCTGATTTCCCTGATGAAGACAATTAATTCTGTCGAAACGTCGGAACATTTTTTGTATTTTGACAAATAATTTTTAAACACTGATACCTTAAGTTAGATTTTTATCCACACAATTTTAAAAATTATAATGCCCGGTTGCAGCAGTTTTGTTTTAGCAATTTAAAAACGGTTCACACTGACTTTAAGGTTTTCTAAAGTTTGGTAAATACCGAAAACTAAGACTAAAAGGTTTTAGTAATGAAGTGTTTTTTTCTGATTTTATTCTTAATTTAGTTCATGATATAGTTACAGAATACTTATAGAATATTCTTACCTTTTTTTCTATTCTCCGTTACCCAAATTACTAATGATGAAAAACACTTTTACTGACTGTGCCGAGTTTAGTATTAAAGAAATTCTTGGTCTGAAAACCTCATATAGCTCGTGTTCCTATGAGTGGTTAAAAACTTGATCACAGAATACATGGAGCAAGGCCCTTGATCATTTCAGAGTATCAACAACTTATCTTGATTCCAGTACCAGTTTCCACTCAATGCATACAAATGCAGTAAAGTTTATTTTTAATGTGATTACGAAATCTTACCGGTTAACACAAATTTAGTGACAAGAGGAGGTAAGACTGCTAATATACACAAATTTGTTATTTAAAAAGAGGCTAGCGAGAGATTAGTGGAATTTTAAAATTACTAATATTTTAACTACCAAAAAGCAAATGCCACGCACTTTAAAACTTGTTTTATTTTCACAAGATGAAATGTTATTTATTTTTCCAACAGACCCTGCTCAGTTGTGATGTTTTTCGTGGCTTTTGTTAAAGATATAGTTATTGCAATACATTTTTATTTTAAGCAAAAACTGAAACTACAAAACGAATCCTTTGGGAATTCTTTCTTACTAGACCACTGATTTGCTCACTGAAGTAACTTTCACCGGCTTAACAGAACTAAATCCCTATTCTAAATATTTAAAATTGTAAGATAAAATTAAACATTATTTGATTTCCATTAATGGCATTCAGAGTTTATATATAAAATATCTTGCAAAATTAACATTAGATTTATGAAGTTATATCGCATGAAGCTGGTATATTCCTTACTCTTGATATATGTTATAAAATGATATGTTATGATTAGTAAATAAACACCTTCCGGTGGATAGTATTTCGGAGGATATAATGACCGCGGCTGATAGATTGTCTGAAAAATGAACAGTTGGCCGTGAAGCAAAGCCTTGGCAGTTCCTCTGGAGGCAAGTTCAATAATTCAATAAAGAAGTCGAAGAACTCAACCAGTAACTGAGGTGTTTTCACACGTCGATGAGACACGGTAACGTTGCTCGATCAAGTATACATCGCCATTTTATCAATAAAAGCCAGGAATCAATCCTGCAATTCTTCGCTTCCTGTGTCCACTAGCACAAGACAAACCATTTTCATAATTTTTAATCTGGTATTCAGTAAATTTAGCAAAGGCTTTAATTCCATTTCGAAAAATCAAACACAAAAACGAAACAAAAACGTCGCCATGTGCTGCAGTTGTACACAAGAAACCCAAACTTCAAACTTGTGTGAAAGGTGCGAAAATTTGACATGTGTCAATGCGTGGGTCAAAAAGCCCGCCAAATCACTTAAGTGAATATTCTGATAAATAACAACTTTCGCTGGACTAGAAAAGCTAAAAAAAATCATTTTGACTCAGATCTCCTGTGGTTGGAATTTAATAAAACAATTATTCCACTCATGTCTTGTTAATATCAGGAAAAAATAGCCTACTTGGCGGACAAAATCGGAAGACGGATATCAAATCGGAAGGGGTATATCACTTGACACCCGTCCTACAATTTTGTATCATGTGATGTATCTTAGCCAATGAGAGTGCAAAAACGTCAAAGGGTGGGTTATAATATAAGATAAAATATTACATGATCTATGATGCTAAGGTTTTGAAGCCAATAGAAATAACATAATCATTTACCAAGATGATAATCATCACATCTGAAATGTTCGAATCCCTTGATTGACAGTGCATCTGCAGAAACTTCTTCGTAGTCTTGCAGGCCATTTGGGGTCACAATTCTTAACTGTGGCCTTTGAGCTGGTACTTCCTTACTCTTAAAAAAGTTAACAGCTTTATTACACTTCATTTCAAATTACCAACGTCACAGGGAATGATTAGGTAATTCAAGCTGAGGAAGAAGGAAAAGAAGAAAGAAAAGAAGGAAAAGAAGATGAGGACAATAATGATGATGAAGAAGAAGAAGGATAAAAAGACAAAGAACACCAAAACGAAGAAGAAGAAGAAGAAGAAAAAGAAAAAGAAGAAGAAGAAGAAGAAGAAGATGAAGATGAGGAAGAAGAAGAAAACGAATCGTGTTGGTAAAACATTAATAGAAATGCTGAAGACTCTTTCATGCAAACTAATACTCGGCTTATACACATTCCCACCTTTTTCCCTTTCTGATCCTCAATGTTTGTGATATATGAGAGGAGCACCTGAAACAATTTTACACTTTGTAAGAGTTCATGTTAACAGTGAGGAGGAAATGAGATGGACCAAATTAAATTTGGAGAAGGAGAGTTGGATGGATAGTTGACGAAAAATAGCATAGATACCACAAAACGAATAACAGTCGAGAGAAACCTTCAAGGCATCATTTAGAAGAAGCGGAGTTTAGAGAACTATAACAATTGGTTTTATCACCATAAAACCAAATTTAAAATACAAGTGATTGATTACGAGCAGTTAGGGGCATAGAAACGTTAAAAGAGTTAAAATAGCTCGAAATGTAGTATTTTTCACATACACACTAATGGAATACTACATTCAGATTCTTTAACAATCTTTCTTTGGATTATCTTGAGTGGTGCATATATTGATCCCAATAATGTAATGATAATATTTACCACATGTGAAAATAGTGTGAGACTAATATATTCATATATACATATCTATCTATCTACACACTAAACATTTTTGAAACTTAAAGCATCATTCGATCTTGTGGCAGAGGCTTTAAAACTAAATTTGACGTCATCTTGAATAATAATCGATCCTCATCACCCTCTAAATTACGAAGAGTGAAAAAAATTGATGTCGCTTCCTACGTATTCGTCCTATATGCATCATATTCACTATAAATACGGCTGTTACTTACTAGGTCATTCTTTAAGTTTGCAATTCCAGCTATGTAGTAGTCAGTCTTGAACATGGATACTGAAATTTGAAATTTCGGTCAGTTGATACACGTGCATAGAAAAAGGGTATATTGCTTCTTTGAAACAAGAGATGGGGGCAGGAGAGCGGCCAGGTTGGCATAATTGCCAACATTCCCACCGTTCACCTCTATCACCTGGGATCAAATCCTGGGCTCTGTATGGGGCTGATAGTTGAATATTCATCTCAATCTGACTCTGACGGATTTCCCCTGGGTACTTAGGTTTTCTATCCTTTACAAAATCAACTTTCATGCCAAAATCGGAGCCGTTGAGCAATTGAAAATTAGCCTTTGGCTTGAAGAGAGGGCGACCATTTCCTTTGAAATTGATGTTAGAAACTAAGCCAGTTTTTCCATGGGCAGTACAGTGAAAGGATTCACACAATGTTCAAATCACTGAGCATTCCTGGTCAGTGAAAGCTTGTCAACGCTGTCCAATTCATATGAATGAATTTATCGTTTTAACACTATAAGAAACTCAAAAAATAAAATTCTGTCACTTCGCCCTAATGTTTGTCATTCATCAAAACGTGGCGTGTAGCGACTAAAAATGGATAATCATTGCATTCAAAATATGGAATATCCTGCAAAATTTGATTTCAAAGATGAAAGATTGCTACTATGGTAAAAATGTTTAGATTCATAACTAGCTCGAATTTCTATATCAACATATGAAATACTGTAATTTTCTTTTCTCACCGATTTCCACGTAACGAGGAGGTAAATCTCTTACTTCATGGTATCTCTCTTTGACAACACACACCTGTTAAAGTTTTTAAATACCTATTAACCAACCAGTTATCAATAATCAATAATCGGCAAATTACTATGACAACACACAATGTTTTGCAATTGCTAATTATAATTTTTGTGGCTTTGCATCTATGAAAATTCCAAGAAACCCTAACAAGTAACCCCAGAAATCCCAGCTTCTGCTGGGGGCAAATCTGTGACGGATTAGTGTCCCGTGCAGGGGAAGTCAACGACTCTCATCCGCTTAACACTACAGAAACTGAGATAGGCAATGGCTCCAATGAGCCACTTAGGTTCGTAAAAGATTTACAACAACCAAACAAATTAAGATTCCATTTGGTGAACATTACTTTCTTGTCGCTGCTTCAAACATTTCAACCATCAAACTTCGCATGTGCCAAATCTATTTTTCTTATTTGAATGATGCAAATTTGTTGGCTCGTCACTGGTTTTTTTGCCACTGTACAACTCATTTCAGACAATGCATTTACTGCCTATTTAGCAAATTCTATCATTCTAGCTCAATTGTTCATGCAAATGATTTAGTGATCTAATGAGACCTAAAACACGTGAAACAAAGCTTCCACTCATTGCTAGAAAAAATGGTATCTTAAAGGGCAAGTGCCGCCTGAAATAACATTGTGATTTAATCATTTTATCAACCTGTT
>JAOBYJ020099619.1:0-10495 GCA_025403565.2 Palythoa heliodiscus
AATCTCTCTTTTGTCATGTGGACGTGTCAATCTGTGCTTTTCGATTCGTTTCACGGCAATTTCTCTTCCATCTCTAGTATCTACGCCAGCAAACACGTGCCCAAAAGATCCTGACCCGATTGGCGTTTTGTGATAGTGGAACAATTCGACTTGCATAGAATTCTGGTTTCGTACCACCTGTGCTATAACATGTCTGTGATTTTTTGATTTGGGGTCAGACCATTTGAGCAGTTGAGGAATACCATTGATGTCAATAGGCGTTTTCAGACGTTTAGACAGCTCGGGTACACCTTCAGCAACATCATAGCAAGATACACCGCTGCTATCCTTCAGTGTTGGATCGGCACCGTAAGCAAGTAAGCGACTGACAGTCCAGTAAAGCATTGTGCTTACTACATTTTGCTTGTCGTCTTTGATGTTAGAAATCCTTTTACAGACAAGGTGCAAGGGGCTCTGTTTTGTTGCATTTAAGCAATTGACTTTTACGCCGGATTTGAGCAAATTATCAATGGTTGTTTGAAGTTCATCTTTCGCTTCTACGCAAGCTATGTGCAAAATGGTATCCCCGTTAGTATGTTTTAAGCCTGCAACCGACCTTTTTATTTGAAAAGTAACCAATGCGTTGGCCAATAGGAAATTGTTTCTCTCAATAAGAAGTTTTAGTACCGACTCATCACTGTAATTAGTTATCCAAAGATCCATACCATTTTCAGAAACTTTCTGCCATTCCTGAATTAAAATATCTCCACTGCGTTCTGGTTTTGTTTCTGAACAGAATCCATCATAAAAGTTAGGAGAGGATTCTTTAATACTTCTTGCTCTGGTAAGCAATGGAGTATCGCCATTAGGTTCTGATTTAACATTCCGCCATACCTCTTTTTCTAAAAGCACATCTACTGTTGTCCACGAAGTGGCAACATGGAGAGGCGTTTGATCTTGGTCATTTCTTGCATTCACCTGCGCTCCCAGATCAATTAAACGTTCTCCAAACTCTTTTATCCGGTGTCCGCATTCAAGATGAGCCGTAGCCCAGCAGTGAAGAGGAGAATTCCCATTAAAATCTTTGAATTTTAAAACAAGCTCTCGATTAAAACCAAAACTGTCAGGGATATCCAATAGTTCATTAAAGCAGAATTTAACAGCAGCGTGAAAATATGGTTCTCCATCGTAATTTAAAGATAAAGGATTAGAGTGAATTTTATGACAGATCGTCAAAAAGATATCCTTATCGGTGTGATTAAAAGCAATTAAAAGAGGAATGGAACCGAAAATATTTTTAACAAAAATGTCGGCATTAAGATTCAGTAAATCTTCCGCAATCTCTTTACTGTTGTTCCTGGTGGCCAAGTGGAGCGGAGTATTTCCATACTCATCTACTGCATTGACATCAGCCCCACGTTGTATCAGTTCATTTGCAATCACTTTACTGTTGTTTCTGGTGGCCCAGAGGAGAGGGGTATTACCCCTTTGGTTTACTGCATTGACATCCGCCCCACCTTGTATCAGCTCAATTGCAATCTCTTTACTGTTGTTCCTGGAGGCCAAGTGAAGCGAGGTGTTACCCTCCATGTCTTGTGCATTAACATCAGCCCCGTGTTGGATCAGTTCCGCTACCATCTCTTTACTGTTATTACTGCTGGCCCAAAAGAGAGAAGTGGTACCTTCATTGTTTATTGCATTGACATCAGCCCCATTTTGTATCAGCTCCACTGCAATCTTTTTACTGTTGTTTTTGATGGCCCAAAAGAGAGGAGTGATACCATCATTGTCTATTGCAGTGACATCAGCGCCATGCTGTATCAGCTCAGTTGTAATCTCTTCACTGTTTCCGATGGTGGCCAAGAGGAGAGGGCTATTACCATATTTATCTACTGCATTGACATCAGCCTGACGTTGTATCAGTTCAGTTGCAATTTCTTTACTATTGTTGCTGGTGGCCCAGAGAAGAGGAGTATTACCATACTCGTCTACTGCATTGACATCTGCCCCACGTTGTATCAGTTCAGTTGCCATCTCTTTATCGTTGTTCCTGGTGGCCCAGAGGAGAGGAGTAGTGCCCCCTTTGTCTATTGCATTGACATCAGCCCCATGCTGTGTCAATTCCGCTACAATCTCTTTACTATTGTTGCTCGGAGCCCAGAAGAGAGGAGTGGTACCGTTTTTGTCTACTGCATTGACATTAGCACCACTTTGTATCAGTTCCACCGCAATCTCTTTACTGTTGTTGCTGGTGGCCCAGAAGAGAGGAGTGGTACCTTCGTTGTCTACTGCATTGACATCAGCCCCATGTTGTATTAGCCTTGATACAATCTCTTTATTGTTGTTCCTGGTAGCCCAGAGGAGAGCAGTAGTACCATGGTTGTCTACTGCATTGACATTAGCCCCACGTTTTATCAGTTCCGCTGCAATATCTCTACTGTTGTTGCTGGTGGCCCAGAAGAGAGGAGTGGTACCCCCATTGTCAACCGCATTGATATCAGCTCCACATTGCATCAGTTCCGCTGCAATCTCTTTACTGTTGTTGCTGGCGGCCAGGTGGAGAGGCGTATTTCGATAATCATCCGTTGCATTGACATCGGCCCCACGTTGTATCAGTTCAATTGCAATCATTTTATTGTTGTTGCTGGTGGCCAAGTGGAGAGGGGTATTACCCCCCTTGTTTACTGCATTGACATCAGCTCCATATTGTATCAGCTCCACCGCAATCTCTTTACTGTTGTTCCTAGTAGCCCAGTGGAGCGAAGTATTACCCTTCATGTCTAGTGCATTGACATCAGCCCCACGTTGTATCAGTTCCACCGCAATCTCTTTACTGTTGTTTCTGGTAGCCCAGTGGAGCGGAGTATTACCATACTCGTCAACTGCATTGAGATCATCCCCACGTTGTATCAAGTGTATCTGTTGTTCCTGGAGACCAAGTGCAGCAGCCGAGTGAAGATGACAGTTGACGTCACTGTTTTCTTTATCGGTGTCGCTATCAGTTTTTATCAGCTTACTAGTCATGTTTTTACGATTGTAGCAACTTTTAGCTAAGAACCATTCCGTGAACCTGTGTCAAACAGGTAAAAATAAAAATTACGTTCAAGGAAAATGACAGAAATAACGAGAATCGTTTTTAAGAAAATAACAATAAAAATACCAACAACAACAACAATAATGATAATGATAATGATAATGACAATGACAATGATAATGATAATGACAATGATAGTGATGATGTTGGTATTCCTTAGCGGTCCCTATGGCGCATGAGATCGTACTCATATTGTGTTAGGAGTTCTTGGCTGCATAAGGCCCTGTTATGCTCTTTAGTCTTGTCAGAATTTTTTTTCTTTGCGCATGCTTGAGTTAATAATTTGGTGATCAGATGAAAAATCGTAACCTATTATATCGATTGTTTTTCATTGGTTTATAGTCTACGTCAATATGATGTTGTCAAAACGTCATAAATTTTAAAACTTTTTTTTTCTATGTTTGCTGTAAAATAATACAACTTTCCGTGATATTGTAAATTGTCGAAAAAATTCGAAGACCCATTGCCTTAACTTTTTCAAAAATAAATTGAACATGTTGAGCTCTCAATTGGTGGGTACATGAGGGCATGCTAGAGAATAAATACATGGATATAATAAATATGCATCCTACTAATCTTTAACCAGTATTGAAATCAGCCAAGGAAATAATATACCATGTGAGATTCGGCTTCAAGTGGGAGTATAATTGGGCTCAATTTCCAAGTTTTATATAATAATAATAATTGTGATAGTGAGTGCCTTGTAGTGCCCTGTGTTTACAATCATTTTTTGATGCGTGTTGTAACGGGGGCCTGACGCAAGAGCTAAGATGGCTGCTACTGAATAACAGTCTTCTAGAATCCTGTCTTGCTTGAACTCATCTAACTAAACAATGACAAATGTTGTGGCAACGCAGTGAGCGAGTAGCAACACTAATGTGTTTCATTTGGCCGAGTGGGACTCCGCACGTCTATATAGCGTTTCTACACTCTACACTCTACAGGCTATTTTCTCAGAAGAAACGAGCAAGTCGGTACTTGACGTGTATGCTAATCATGAACAGTATGACAAGTCACCTAGTGTTATATGTATGAACTTTCTTCAATTTGCTACAACATTTAAATTTGTTAATGTTAAGTTGACTAAACTTTTTGATAATTTGATTTCAAGTATTTCCCCAACTTACTCGTCTAATTCAACAGGAATAAATTTTGCTTCGTGCTGTAAATATCAGCTTCTAAGATATAAGCTTTGAAAACCAACCCAGAATTATGCCTGGAATGACTAATAACCTTTGTTAGATAATGGGATCCCTGTGCAATAGTGCGGCCAGGGCGTTAAGCCGTGAAGCAATAGAGCCGACGTTGTGTAAACGTTTTGTCAGTTGTTCAGCCGACTTTACGAGTAACTAGAGATACAAAGACTCTACAAGTTAGCAACGAGGAAAAGCAGAAGTGCCTTAAAAAGGCAAGATGAGTTCTAAGAAGATTTCGTTACCTCCGGTAAACTTGGAGGCGACAAGTTTGGTGGATGAGTAGCACTTTTGACTCGATGCTTTTGTTAACTATCAGATTGCAACGAAATTGAAAAAAGAAGATGACAACGTGTAAAAAGCTACTCTTCTACACGTTGCTGGAACGGGAGTCCAACGTTCACTCTCTAAGTTGCCTGGAGCTAAAGAGAAGCTCGAGGACGTGGAATAATCTTTGAATGCAGACTTTCAGCCGAAGAGAAACAAGTGGGCAAAGAGATAATTACATAAACGTGCTCTCACCTTAAACAAAAATAACTTGATACCTTTATTGCTGAGTTACGTATAATGAGTTTAACATGCGACTTCGGGGAGGCCACAGAAGAAAATATCCTGAACCGAGTCATAGAGAAGTGTACTGACGAATATTTGCGAGAAAATTTCTTACAACAAGGGGATACGTTAACACTGGAAAAAACCCAGACGTTCGGGAGCGATTGCAAATACAAGAAATATACGCAGTCCCAAAGTATGTCCGAAAAGTCTGATATCATTTTAGTAAAATCAGTGGCTACTAAAGTAAAAAATAAAACCTATTACCGGTGCGGAACACCTCTGGAAGTAATGTTAAGCTGCGAGGAAAAAAGATGTGAAGTTTATTCAACCGATGGAACAACAGTAAGATAAGTATAACCATGAATATGTATATCATACTAGTAATGATGGTGGAATTGATTTCACATTGATATTGATGTCAATTGTAAGAGTTTAAAAATGATGATTGACACTGGCTTTGCTAAAAACCTGATTCCTAAAGAATGGTTCAAAAACAATTTGAACACTCCGCTGGACCCAACAGAAGTCACGTTTTCAGCTTTTGGTGGAGGAAAGCTCAAGCGTTTAGGAGTTATTGATGCTAAATGGCGTGCAACAATATGGAGATAGATCGGCCAGTGTTTATTAGGCCACTCTCTTTTAGGTAGAAGTGCTTCATCAACCCTCAATATTGTGAAACTCCGTGCTGTAAGGAAAGGTCCAGCCCATGAGGGAGAGTATACTTTTCAGAAGTATAACGATATCCAAGGAGAAGCTGGGAGAATTTAAGAATTGCAAGCATAAAATCAAAATAAGCCCGGAGGTCCCCCCCTAAGGTACAAAGGCAAATACGGATACCAGCATCTTTAGAGGAAAGATTAAACGCAGAAATGAACGAATGATCCAAGTAGATGTAATTGTAGAGGGGACAAGAACGTCTTAGATCTCGCCAGTACAAATTATTTACAAAGAGAATGGAGAGTTGAGAGTGTGTGTGTGTTGATCGCAGAGCGGCACGCAAGGCAGTTATAAGAGAACGATTCCTATTTCCCTGAATCCGAGATCTGCAACGTCAACTTAGTGAAGCAAGAATGTTCTGAACAGTTGACCTGAGGAAAGGGTACTGGCAAGTAAGGCTCAGAAGAGTCCAGAAAAATAACGTCGTTTATGCAGGTAAAATGTATCAGTTTAAGCGATTGAGTTTTGGACTAGCGTCTGCACCGTAAATTTACTAAAGAGTCATGAGTATTGTATGCGAAAGTCTAGTAGGCATGGATTAACTATTTTGATGTTCTGGTGTAAGTGTCCACACCAGACGAACACTGGAAGAATCGTTATGTATCAATGGAGAAACTAGCAGCATCAAGCCTGCGTCTAAATGTAGAGAAGTGTATCATGGGTGCGTCTAAGTAAAAATTTCCAGGACACATTATTTAATCAGCTAGCATTACCACAAGATCAAGCCCAAATGAGGTTATTCCTGGGAAAAAGTTTTACATACCTGACACAATTCGCATCCAACCTTGCAACAGTGCAACTTTGGCACTCATCTCAACGGAGCAATACGGAACAGGTTCGTATGTGGTTTACAAAGCGATAGCATGAAAAAAAAAATTACTGACAGCTGAGTACACCTTCGAACAAGCTCTCAAAATCGCATTGAGCATAGAAACGGCGAAACGTCCGTGAACTTTCAAACTCAACTGAAAATGATGCAAAACCTGTCAACAAGTTATCGGCTGACAAGGAGAGAAGGAGCAACTCGGAAAACAAACGTGAAATCGCGAGTTCAGGCCAGTCTATAGCCCACACAAGCAAACAGGAAGCCTGCTTGAGTTGTAGTAAGACGGAACACAAACGCAACAACTGTAAGTACAAAAATTTTGTTTGTCGTTCCTGTAACAAGACCGGCCATTTGGCTCCAGCATACTTAAGTAAAGGGACTAAACAGATCACAGTAGTTTCCCACTCTGAAAGTGAAAGTGATATTGAGTCAGAACCTGAGTCTGACGTATTCTCTGCATCACTGTATAAGATGGGGAAGCGTGGGATTGATGTGTCGGTTGAATTGGAAAGTGTTAGTGTAAACATGGAACTTGACACCGGTTCAGGAGTCTCAGTTATCTCGAAAGAGACATATAAGAAACACTTTAGAGAAATTCCACTCAAGCCATGCATGTTAAACCAAACTCCACACTTATACTGGTGAAAACATTAAAGTAAAAGGGCAAATAACTGTAGATGTAAAGTATCGGGATCACAAAGTTTTACATGTACTTGTATGCGAGAAAAAATTTATTCTCTGTACGGATCACAAACTCTTGCTCAAGATATTTGCTCCAGATGCAGCCACACCAGTACTTGTAGCAGTACGACTCCAGCGCTGGTCCCTACAATTGTCATCATACCAGTATGAGATAGAGTACAGTACTGGTCGTCCACTAATATTAACAATGCCGGACTGGCGGGGCATAACAGCGATTACATCAATCATATGATGATCACTTGCATGTGCTAGAGCTGGCACATACTGTAGATACCACGATGTTGACCCTAGAAGTATATGAAAAGGAACAAGCGCCTCTTGGCCAGCGAATTCACCCCGTGGGCATGTGCTTTTACAAATTATGGGACCTTGAGAAAGGGAATAACTACCAGCTACGTAGCAAGAGAAACAATTCCAAAGGCACTAACTGTTTCGAGGTTCGGAACCGGTATATCACTGCCCAAGAATGCATAAAATAGTGATAAGGATGCCGTAGACCGTTAAATAATGTCAATCTTTGGAAGCTATTAATGCTACATAGGATTAATAGGAATACTATGTAGCATTAACATTTATCAGAGTAATATCAATATTAATATTATGATTAATAATAGTATAAATCTGATTAACAATAATCTTATAAGATTAATATTAATCCTAATTGATTAAGGCACGGGTCAAACCTCAGTAATAGATTATAATAATCTATTACTGAATTATAATAATCTATTACTGGATTATAATAATCTATTGCTCAATTATAATAATCATTAGGATTAATATTAATTCGATTAATATTTATCCGAGTTGTCCTCAATGAATATCTTTTCTCAGATGTGCAAAATGGCTGTTTGTGCATTTTACAGTATGTGCTTCGATCATCGACTTTTTTTCCACAGTATATTAATCATTTTTTTCTCAATTATTTCAGTACAGAACTTCACCAAAATTACAGGTTTTCTTTTCTTCCTAATATGTTTTCACATGTATTTGGCTTTCTTGAAATTGTCGAGTACTTTGCTAGAAATTGGCCTTCGTGACCCTTTGTTTACCTATGCATGGTCTTCATTAGTCACCATGCCACTGTGGTCATAACATAAGATCGAGGCATTGTTAGCCACATAGCCTCACGAAAATCGTGTAACAGCTTGAGCCTACAACCAACGGTATGATTAGTATGCATTCTCCTTCGTCCAACGCTATAAATTAAGTGGCCCAGGACATTTATTTGGCACTTGAGAGTATGTATTTCAAGAGATAAGCTAATTACTACAATGTTCTTGCATAATTTAGATGGAATTGTGCGTCAGTTATTGTGATTATTCAAGTAAAGCTTGGGTAACTGTGGCTGCAGAGTAATGGAAAAATATTATAACCATCACAATCTTTTATTCAGGATTACCCCTCATTGGGGCATGTACGGGATGTTATTATAGAATCTAAGTTGGTTCCCATCTTTGCTGTCACGGGACGAGCAGTCCATATTTACAAGGTCAGTGAAATTTAAAAGTAACAACATGAAAAGGTAGATTGCCTCTAACTTGAAGAATGGTAATTGGAAAGAGAAGCCTGAAAAAATTCTTTTGAAATGGCTTCTCTTTTGCAGTATTACTTGAATTGCAAGCAGACATCGCATCATGATATCAAAACTCAACTGACTTACAAACATACAACTAGCTATAAATGCTTTCTGTTGTTGCAAACACTTCAAAGTGAGAAAAGATTAACTTGACTGCCCCACGAAAGAGAGCTTGTCTGCAGGCTACAGCAACCGTCACTTTTTTCACTTAATCTGAATTGGAGAAAAAGAGAAAGTATGGACTGTGGGCCTAACTTCATTGTAAATTCTTTGTTCTCAACGAGTTTAATAACCAGTCACACATATATATACAAGATGATACTGTACAAATATGATTTTTAGTTTTGAATTCCGAAAACATTTCTTATATCTAAGTGCTGCGAACAGTTTTAATGAGAGATTTTGATCATGGAATCTTTTAGTGTTAAAGAAATATTCTGTTTAAATAATTTTCTTTGATAAAAAAGCTTAATTACTTTAGAAAAGCTCTTTAATTTTTTCACATGAGGTGTTACAGTAAAAACAATGAAACTACGAGATGGCAGTTTTTGAATTATTGGATAATTGTATAATTGTATAATTGTATATAAAAACTTTATTAGTTCAATAACTTGCTGTTTTATCCTTTACAGGAGGTTATAAAGTTTTTTGGTCCAGAGTCGCGAGCAAGAGCTGAAAGAAAAGATGAGGATTCAAGCAACATTGTGGCCTTAATTAAGGATGCTTATTTGGTAAGTGAGATTAGGTGAACATTCCATATAAATTTGTAATGATGGTAATATTTATTTCAATCATATTTGAGTTCATTTGAAGTGTGACATAGTCGGTTTGGTTTTGAACTAATACCAATTGCTTGCCAACCGTCCCAACTGAAATCGTCACATAAATGAACTTATAGCTATCTACAGGTACCACAGCATGTGTTAATCTTTTCTACAAGAAATACACACTCATAAAGCTTATCACAAGCCATCAGAGTACATCCCGAATTGTGTATTTTAATTTCTCAAACATTCGTGTTCATAATAAACGAGCACTGCAAGTGTTCAACATCGTGCTTGCAGTTCTTCAGGTAAATTGTCATGGTGATGTCCACTTTCGAGCCAATCATGTCGGGCTTGACGTAATGCAAAGTTGATAGTCTGATGCAATAATGCTATTTTCTTGCGGAGGAAACAGAAAAACATTAATTTTTAAGACGGGTTTGTCGCAGGCAACCCAGTAATTATCAAATACATTAAAAATATCAAAACTCTCGATTTGGTGTTAGATTGTGGAATTCTATACACCAAAGCACCAAATCACTTTCAAACAAATCTTTTAAAAAGAAAATAAAAATGCAACTCCTTCAATTTTTGACAAAGAACACAATCTACGAAGGGCCTGAAAAGTTAATTCGTGCTTTTTCTTGATACCTTCATCCGTTAATATGTTTTGATATATTACCTTTAGTATATTTTAATTTAGTCTTTAGCCTTCATAATTTAAATATTGTAAGTTAATAACTCAGATTATTTTCTTTTCTTGACTACACTAATTATTTAGAGAAGTATTTATTTAGCATTTATTTTGTAATTTAATAGATACTCCGTCTGCCTAGACTAGCATTTAAGCTATTTGCAGATGGAGTGCATTAATAACATAATATAATATATATATATATCTTAATAACCGAGTGCGAGGTCTGTCCAGGAAAATATTTGCCCGAGGTCTTTCACTGTACAGACTGAGCGTAGCGAAGTTTGTACGAAAGACCGAGGGCAAATATTGTCTTGGACAGATCGAGCAAACGAGGTTATTAAGATATTTATTACATGGCTTCAGTTTTAAGTCAGTAAAAGAGAACAAAC
>JAOBYJ020099729.1:0-10494 GCA_025403565.2 Palythoa heliodiscus
TTGATGTATTTCCTGTGGTCATGTAATGGATGGTGCGACTACATCACTCGTTTCCCAATGATTCACAACTAATCTACAATAATATTTTATCTGTACTTACACATGCATCCAACAAGTTTATTTGTTCGTCAAGAAATTAGTATTTGATCACATAGAGAAATTAGTATTTGATCACATAGAGTGATCAAATAGTGCTTTATACACGTAAATCTTAGTTCATCAGACCACACCCAAGTTAGCCTTACAGTTTACCGTAAAAAGCTAAAAACTGTGGCCGTACCTGTAGCCGGTATTTACCTCTATAGTTTTTGTAGTGCTGAGCGTTTGACACTTTGATCCCATTTGGATGGGTCACTAGCCCGTTAAAGGTTTAGCCTATACCTGATGAGGATATCTATTCGAAAATTCGGATAAAACGTCTTGTTCAAGACCACGACACAGTGGTGTGGTCAGTGTGTTAATCTCATTATACAGTTGGTGTTGACTGCAGCAAGTTGGGTAAAGTGTCTTGTTCAAGGACAAACACACTAGTCTGGTCAGGGTTCAATTTTATTATACAGTTGTGTTGACTGGAACAAGTCGGAAAAAGTGTTTTGTTTATGGACCCAACACAGTGGTCTGCAGGTTAGGGTTCAATCTCATTATACAGTTAAGTTGACAGGGACAAGTCGGGTAAAGTGTCTCGTTCGTGGACACAACACAGAGGTCTGGTCAGGGTTTCTGACTTGGCCAAAAAAATTTTTCATAAAAGCAAAGTACAAAAGCTAAACTTCATTGTAGTGTTTGAATTAACTTTGTATCAGACATACCAAGAAGATTCTTAGACCTCCGAAATTTACTATTTTTTTGTCTCGTCACAAAAAGCTTGATACCCTTGTTTTCAAAGAAGCAAGAAAGACCATTAATTCTTCTCAAATCTCAAAACACTTACTAGCTATAAATTATTGAATATATAAACTAAATTAAAAACCGTTTTCTGTTTTTTCTGGTTACTGCATGATGTGATAAGACTACAACGAGCTTCCGTCATTTTGAGCATCAGAATTTGCATATTTAATTAAGTAAAACACACAATTTCTGTTTTTCTGGCCATGGATTTCTTGAAAGTTTCTAATTTTCTGAAAGAATTAATTACATTTTTGACAATAGTTCCCCAAAAGCTTCATTCAGGCAAAGTATCAAGAATTTCGATTTTTGAAGCCGTGCGGCCGATTCTTGTCATTTACAGAGAGACGCTCTTAAGAACTCGTTCGACACTTACTGGGGACCATTGTCCGATACTAAAACTTCAGAAATTCCGTGGCGGCTGAATATTGCCTTCAAACATGGAGCGGTGCTCTTCGACGTTGTGCTTGAAAGTGTGGACAGTTCAGTGTGACGGAATAGTATAGTCCACAACTAACAGGTAGGTTTTCCCTTTAAACTCAAACAGGTCAGAAGTTACTTTCTGCCATGGACAATCTGATAACTTAGATGCAATCATAGGCTCAACACGGTTTCGACTGATTTTCCTACACGTTGGGCAGTGCATCAATTCTTTTAGCGTTTTGCTCATCCCTGGCCACCAGACGGACTCTTTGGCTCTCATCATACATTTAACAATGCCTTAGTGGCCTGTAGGTAGTTTCTCCAGAACATTTGTTCGCAAACATTTGTTCGTAAGCTCGGCTGCAAATGGTTTGTACACTTTAATACGGCCTTTCAAGATGCTTTTGCTAAGCCAACCATTTGCACAGTAGGTCCCAATTTGGCTGCATATTTCGTTTTTCTGGAGCTGTGCTTTAATCGTTTCCAATCGATGTTCACTTGCTGGAGACCTTGACTGAATAACATTATTTACGTAAAGAGTGCAATTTTCCTCAAAGCTGGAATCTTTGAGCAGTGCATGATTCAGATAGTGGGGCTCTGGATAAAGTATTTGCTGTATGATGCTGAACTGATACATCTGATTAATCTTCGCCTGAAGCGCTGTATCCTGGGAGGAAGACAGTCTATGTCCTTTGCCGAGCTGAACAAATATATCAAAGACTTGTGGTCAGTTTGAATCTGGAATGATTTGCTGAGGAGGTAGCTGTTGAACCGTTTCCAAGCCCAAGCGATTGCTAATGCTTCTTTCTCTATTTGGGCGTAACGTTGTTCACAGGCTGACAACGATCGTGACTGATAAGGTACTGACGCCATGTGTTGTCCTTCTGTTGCTGCTCGAGCACTGCTCCGAGACCGTACGAGCTTGGATCTGACGACATTTGAGTATCTGCGTCTGGAACATAGTGTGCTAACACTGCCACGGCGGTGGAGGGAATTCTTTTCTTCTCAATGAAGGAACTTTTCTGTGGGATTCCCATGACCACATACTTTTCTTGCTAAGCAGATCTCTGAGTACCTTGACTTTTTTAGCTAGTCTCGGGGAAAATTTACTCAACTGGTTTGTCATTCCGAGAAATCTTCCTAACTCTGTTACGTTGGTTGGCTCTGGCAATTCTGAGATATAGCTTTGATCTTTGCGGGATCTGGTCTGAAACTATTTCCTCGGACTACTGACTGCTGAGTTTTTAATGCCTTAGTCTGCCGGGCACTATTGATAATCTTTTCTAAGGTCAGGCCAGAAACCAACTGTAGTTTTTCGGAAAGTTTTTGATCACGCAGTGCTAGGTACTACGATCCGATCTCTGATCAGTTCATCGTGGAGAGTTCCAAAGTGGCAATGTTCTGCGACCCCATATAGATAAGTGATAAAAGAATTAACTGACTAACCTGCTTCTTGTTATCTACGGTTAAGTTTCGCTCTTTTGTAAATGACATTTCGTTTTTTTACAAATTGCTGTTCGACCCTATTTTTCACTACCTTGGCATAATGTCGTCGCTTTTACCTCCACTTGCATACAACAGTGTGTTTACTTGACTTTCACTGTCACTTATGTTGAGCCCTGAGGCTGAGCGAAAACGTTCAAATCTGTTGATCCACTTGGGTCATTCATCTGGCTAAGAAAAATCAAATTCTTCTGGTTGAGAGACTCGATAGGAAGGAGCACTGATATTCGACGCTGGATTTTCATCCGACGACTCTTTTGTCGATACTTGTTTTCCACTTGTCGTTCCTTGGCTCATCTTTGCTCGAAATTCACAAATAAGCCTTTACTACGGTTGCTTGACTTCCTCTATCCCACTTCTGACACCATGTATCGTTAGATGGCCGGCACATAGAATAATACACAGTGGATTCAGTTGTGAAGACATTTAATGACCGCCATGTTCGTGGCGAGATTCACAGCAATACGAGCGAGCCCTGGAACTAGCTCCACATGAGGCATCGCTCAGATACTTACACAACGTCATGAGCCTTTGTTTATGCATGCATAGTCCGCATTAGTCACCAGGCCACGACTGTCACGATCACATGAGATGGAGGCATTACCAGCCACATAGCCTCACGAAAATTCCTATCGCTCAACGGTGGATGGCATCAGGTTTGAGCCCGCGAACAACGGCACGATAAGTACTATTAATACAAATCATATTCTGTCCCGTGCAGAATTTTTCCCAGCTGATTTATAAGTTTTCAAAAGAACTCTATCTGGATGAATTTACCCCTAAGTCAAAAGCAGATAATGAAATTCAACAGCTGATTGATATAGCAAAGATTAAACTTAACTACTGCACAAATGTATTTGCCAACAGAACGTTGTTCCATCATTAGCATTACTTAAGCAATTATCGCAAATTTTACTTCTGGTACTAAAACACTGCATCTCAAAAGCAGGATTTGTGGCCGAGCAGTAGCACAAACAGCTATTCTTCAAGTATAATTATCTAAACACAGGTTGAGTAAAAGCTTAGATAGTTCGGAAAACCTCTCTAAAACCAAGACTTATTTAGAACAAAAACTTAGCATAAAAAAGATAGGCTAAAAATGTTATATGAATTATGACAAAAATAACCCTCAAGCTTAAGATGGTCAAGCAAACCTGAATCGTTTGTTTTTATCATAATTCATACAACACTTTTAGCATATCTTTTTAATAATTTTTATGGTCGGAGAATTCGATTTTAATTTTAGCATATTGAGGTGAGCGTGATTGATCGTCCGGGAGTGTGTGTAGTCCTGAGAAGGAATGTTGGAGATGACATTGAGTGATTGACTGACTTTTCGTCAACGTAAGCGGAAGTGGTGCACGCTTTTGTTTATAAGAAAAACTTTATTAGAACAGCGAGACACAAAGTGTTCAAAATTTAAGAATAATTTAGAAACAAGCTCTGGCCGAGACTCGATAAACAGGAAAGTTTTAGTTCTGGTAGAAATTTGTCTGAAACTTACCTAAACAATACAGCATAGTCATAAGACACAAAGATTCCTGTAATCTGAGTTTTAAGATGGTTCTTTAATGCAACAAACAACGAAGGTAGTTCGCCCTTAAATACAGCTGTACATTTGCAACACATGTGTGGTGCGAGACGTTTGGTTTTCCAACGCAAATGTAATGTTACATTTTTCATGCAACTTGCCTCGCAGCACTACACCGTGCAATAGCCAAAATCGATGCGAAACAAGTTAATTGCAGACTTCGTTGCCGAAAGTAGAATCTAGCTCTACTTTTCGCAATGATTACAGTTTCAACTTTCAATTTGCAGGAGCCATTGCGACGTGTAAGATGGCTTTCAATGGCTTACAAGTGCAACTCGTCTCGCAATGGCGTTGCGAGACAAATTGCACGAAAAGTTCCCTCGCGTAACATCAGCTATATCGTAATTCTTTTTTTCTTCAATAAAAACTGGTCACAGATATAAAAACAAATTTAAAAGAAAAAATTGAGGTTGAACGTTCTTGACGAAAGCTTTGAGCGCGCCTCCGTCTCCTCTTAGCAGTGGTTGTCTAGGTTTTTCAACCGCTCATGAAAGACTTCGTGACGTGAGTTTGTAAGTTTTATTGTTAATAGTGCACTCATTTAAGATTCCTAACAGTTTCGTTTACACACACATAAACTTACTGCGTGCTAATACTTAGGTAGTTATAATGCCAGTAAATATTTAGAAAAAAATTTAAACAAACGACAATGCTAGAGAAACTGGAAAAGAAACAAAAGATCCAATACGAAAGTTTAGAAAACGGTAAGATTAATAGCGGCAGTGAATCCGAAAATGACAATAGTTATAGATATAAGAAACGGAGCAACGATGGCGGACGGTCAGAGTGGACAACACGAAGGAAAGTTCTGCTTTTAGCAGCTTCGATGGCTAGCGGAGTGACCTATGGAGGCCTTTCGATGATAATGCCTTACTTCCCAATAGTGGTGAGTACAACTCAAATCCAAAAGTAAACAAAAACATAAACACATAGTGAAGTATTTTGGTTTGTAATTTTTAAATTAATTTTCTCCCAAAATAGATAAAAAAAACTCTATAATATATACTGTAGATAAATCAGTGAGTGATAAAAAAAACTGATAAATAAGTTGAAAAAACAAATAAATAAAAATTGTCTTCTATTCATTTTCCTCGCAAAATGTGTTAAAGTATTTAACACTGAGGGTAAAATGTATTGATATTGACATTTGATACAACAAAGGTTTTCAAACACGTTTGTTGTTTTAACTTGTTGTTTGAAAACGTTTATTGTTCTAAGATTCAATCTTAATACCTTTTTAAATAGTCTTGTCTCTTTATTTGTGTTATAATTTCTTTGTACAAAATTGTTTTTGTGCATGTGTATGGCGAAATAACAAATTTAAGCAAACAAAGGTTGTCTTTTTTCTCTTCAAAATCCTAGGTTACGTTAGTTGTTTATTTCAATACAACTAAACATCGTAAAAACTTGGAATCTAAAATAAAGAAAAATTTCCTTTTAGCCTCGGTAAGTAGACCAAATTTTTTGTATAATTATCAGACTAAGTCAACGCAACGTTTGACAAGGGTCTAACAGAAGTTTTACACCAAATAGCTCCTCAAAGATGAGAAGGTTTTAAAAAACAGCATTTGCTTTTCTATCGTGCATTTGGCTGATGATTATTAACGGAGTAGAAAAGTTGAAGCAATTTAGGTTTACCGTCAGTTTCTATGGCGATGCAAACCTGACAAAGAGAGTAGTAAAACATTTTTATACCCGACGGGGTTTCTATCATCGTAATAATTCAAAAATTTATATTGTGAATTTTTGCTTTTTTTTTATAAAAACATTTTATCGGACAAGAAAATGGTATATAAAAGCAACACTGCCGGTGGGAAAAATAATTTTATTAAACAAGGAAACGTTACTACAAGAGCACTGATTGCTACGTGAGCCAATTTTGCCTCAACGGATATCAACTTAAGTCACGAATCAAGGTTCTCAATCGGTGTTAGAGGTAACTTTACCAGTGGTGGCTTTTGACAAGATAGTACTATTAAAAATACAAACTATTATCTAAGACAAAACCAATTAACTAAGCATTCTCTACGGCCAACGGTTATCAACAATCCTAGTACTAAATGAGGCTTTAACTTTTAAAGGCGAAGGGGAAGGATTCATTTGCATCTTGTTCCTAGAGGGTTTTCAACCTATAAAACAAGCATTTTTATCTGTTATGTTCATGAAACTTACAGTAGCTGTAATTTGATCAAGGTGGAAACCAATATTTTATATTTATAAATCATTGTGTTTTTATTTTTCATTCGAAAGTTTTCATTATTCTTGGGGAGGTTTTACAAATCTTTATTGTTGCGGAGGCGGCAAAACTGAGTCTTGTAGACTGTATGTCTGCCCTACAGACACCGTTTATCTAAAGAGATTCGTGCCTTGCCATCCGATTATCATGTTAAAGCAAAATTTAGCCATAGAATTCATACAGATGGTTTTCATGTACTCCCCAGAGACGCTAAAGACAAAAGACGAAGCAGCCATGTTGGTGTCCTAAACAAAAGAAATCATCAAAATTCTTTTGTTCAAGGGACACCAACATGACCGCTATGACGCCAAAAACAATCTATATTAGTTGACAACATTACAGGTGCGATGTTGCCCGAGGTGATATAAAATTAAGCTGACGTTGCACGTGGCAATGTCTTGGGCAACTTGTATCGCAGCGCTATAATTGCGAGACGAGTTGGCAAACC
This sequence comes from Palythoa heliodiscus, assembly GCA_025403565.2. Taxonomy (NCBI): domain Eukaryota; kingdom Metazoa; phylum Cnidaria; class Anthozoa; order Zoantharia; family Sphenopidae; genus Palythoa; species Palythoa heliodiscus. The sequence goes on from JAOBYJ020099729.1 coordinate 7,087, forward strand.
ATTGGATCGTGTAAAACCCCGTGCAATGGCAAAAATTATTGCGAGACAAGTTACAAACATCGTTGCAGCAAGTAATATCCAGCTCTATTGAACCTACACTAGCCATTTTGCGTCGTATATTAAAGATGACTCGCAATGGCTCGTACGACTCGTCTCACAATGGCGTTGCGGACAAGTTGCACGAAAATTTCCCTCGTGTAACATGGCTTTTAGTCGAGAAACAAATGATTTTTCATGGTGTTCTTCACCTGTCCTCGGCCTTTGGTATGTTTTTTAAATACTACCAAGATTCGAGCATTTTTAACCTGACATTCTTAAGAAAAAGGTTGAATCTTTTCATTGCTCTTTTGGGTTTATGAACACTGTTAACATGTATAGTTTTTTTTAAATTTTTTGACAACAGTTTATCACCACCTGCAAAATAACTAAAGGCTTTCCAAAACAGAATAGGTTAGATCTTTCGAGCTAAACACTGCGGTCCCCCCGGGTTTTGATGGGTTTTTGCGGTTTCAGCGTTTTTTTAGCATTCAGTTTTATAGCATTTCGCGGTTTTGAACACTTTGTTGGGTGCGTTGTATCGGCAGCGTGGTCTGCGCAGTTGTGAGATTTCTGCCTTCCAACAACAAGGGTCTGGGCTCAAACTCCTGGTCGGCCGAGTGTTGAACTTTTTGTGACAGCCTTCTTCCACCAAAGTTGACTCAACTTTCCGCCGGATTAATCTCCTTTCCAGGGAAAACGTTTCTCCTTGAAAATAAAGCAAATGCTGAGGATATTTTAGTTCTCACGTTGTTGTAGTCCCAAGAACATTAAGAAGTCTTTTCAAGTTCTTATTTTAGCAACAACAAAGTTAAATGCCCAGCATGATGCATTCCAACATGCAGTTTTTGTATTTACTATTGTATTTTGCCGTCGTGGTCGGCCTCGTTGCCCTCATGGGTTAAATTTAAAGTCTCTAAAATGCCTATTGTCTGTCCTCTTAACACTACAGAAACCGGAGATATGCACCTTCTCCAATGGGCCCTTAGGCTCGTAAAAGGAGTTAGTTTTATTTCGGTTTCTAATGGGCCCTATCATCTCTCGTTTTCTAGCAAAATAAAATCAAAACGTGCCAAGCAAATCCTTGTAATATATAACTCCACGTAAATTTGTTTTCAGAACACTTTTGCCTTATTTTACTTGTATAATTATACTATTATGTTGATATCTAGTTGATAGCTGAAACCAAACAACTTACCAGGGTATAAAACTTGTTAAGGGGGGACTTAACCTAAAAAAAAGAATTATTTTTGGGTCCAAACCAGGGGGGGAAGGGGGTTCTGAAAAGTAACTATGTAACTGGAACGAAAATAAAGGGAACTGGGCAGGGTATGACATCATCATGATCACGGGTGATGACTGGTGGTCACGTGACACTTCCCGCCATTTTTTTGTTTTGCATTAACAAGCGCAAGGGCACCATTAATTGCTCTGGTTATTAAAGAAAATTTGCTTTTCTGTGCAGTATTTTGACCATTTACGGGTGCCTGAGCTCATCATAAAGAGTGTAGAAGGCTTAAACCTTGTCAGTGACAAAGAACTGTTCATTGGCACTGGTCGGTGTCGAGTCTCATCAGGTCACATTCATATTTTTCAAAATTCTCGTTGAAGGATAAAAGAAATTAACCAGAAATTTTTGTAGAATGTAGACCTGCTCTGAGACTTTAATGTAAAGTATAAAATGCATGAGATAGGGCCGTCCCGCTCGAAAAACACTTCAAATTCACATGATGCAATGCGCCCATGTCTCTGCAAAATGGCGGTCAACCGCGGCTGCTTGTAAAAAACTGTTTGAATCGACCGGTTTTTGAGACGTTTCATGAAAATAATTGCACAGCACAAAAGATTAAGAGTTGCTTGGAAGTTCTAATTCCCCAAACGGATCAATGCACCGAGAATTTTGGACTTAAAAGAGCCTTGTTTCGAGGTAAATTTTGATGTTTATCTATGCATAGTTTTATAAACAAATGAAATTATGAACTAAACTTGTTGCATGCTACGTCCGTACAGTGCCGAAATTTTAAAACTTTTTTTCACTGCAGTATAATACCGATTGCTAAGTTTAGAAATACATGATTTTGGCTGTTAAAATTTGAAATTGAGTGATCTTCGATTTTTTAAATTATGGCATGTTTTAACGCCTAACTTACCACTCAGCTGCAGTGGAATCTTTCGTAAAATTTTCCCGCACGTTGAGTTGCTTACCACAAAATTTGCTAACTAAAATGTGAAGTATATCTCATGTGGATGTAAAAAAAAGCAAAAAGCTTGATGCTATCTTTAGCAGTTATTTCTCTCGAGCAACAGAAATGTTTGTGCATCTGATTAAATCAGCCAATTTTTTGAGATCATTTTTTTAAAAATTCATTTCTCTGCAAGGATTTCATTTTGGACTAAGGTAAAACTCTATGCTCATCCCAAAAAACACAACATAAATATAAATATCAGCCTATTTTCATGGTTTTGCCTTTAATATAGGAGGACCTTTTTTTCTCAAGCAAACCCTTAAAAATGTAAACAAATGGGCTCCAGTTGGTTGCTAAGGCAACAGTAAAAGAAACAAACAATTTTTTTGGCCTCTATTATTGACTATGTTCATTAAAATGATATTATATTACAAAATAAATATCATATGGATGAATTAGATGTTTAGGTTAAGTCCCCCCTTAACCAAACAAAGAATTTGAATGGACTTTCTATCTCACATTTTGATATTCTTGATACCTGTCAACAGGGCTTGGAAATGGGTATATCGAATACAATTATTGGATTCATTTTCAGCTCAGCTCCTCTGATGGGTGCCCTTGTGAGCCCTCTGGCAGGATATCTGGTATGACCAGTGGTAGCTCTTATAATTTGCATGCACGTTCATTTGGGTTTTACCTTTTCAAATAGTGAAATTCATTACCAACGACATTATATAATTACAGATACCCATGGGCGTTATTCTCTTGGTATGTTTGTTACGGCTTTGGTTTTGCGCTATTTAACAATTATTCCACGAACGCGCGTTCGATATGAGGTGATAGATAGCCGACGTGGCGCGAAAGGCCGAGTTGTCTATTTTCACCTACTATCCAACAAGACGTGAGTGGAATAATTGTTTTATTAAAAACAAACCACTGGATATATGAGTCAAAGTAATTTTTCAACCTTCTACTGCAGCAAACGTTGTCGCTTATCTCAAAATCTAAACTTGAGTGATTTGACGGGCTTTTTGACCTAGTAACGACACACGTTTGAAGTGTACTACACCAGCCATTTGCGACGTTTTTGTTTAGTTTTTCTGTTTGCATTTTCGAAATGGAATTGAAGCCTTTGCTGGATTTACTGAATACCGGATTTACAATTATTGAAAATGGCTTGTTTTCC
>JAOBYJ020099945.1:5027-18348 GCA_025403565.2 Palythoa heliodiscus
ACCACACATGCCAAATACCCCTGAAGTAAACCCAGTCACACTGAAGAATCCCACCACAAATATCCTATCCAACAACCCACACCAACATTACAAACCACACTTGCCAAATACCCCTGAAGTAAACCCAGACACACAGAGGAATCCCACCACAAATACCCTACCCAACAACCTACACCAACATCACGAACCACACATGCCAAATACCCCTGAAGTAAACCCAGACACACTGAAGAATTCTACCGCAAATATCCTACTCAACAACCTACAACATTACAAACCACACTTGCCAAATACCCCTGAAGTAAACCCAGACACACAGAGGAATCCCACCACAAATATCCTACCCAACAACCTACACCAGCATCACAAACCACACATGCCAAATACCCCTGAAGTAAACCCAGGCACACAGAGGAATCCCACCACAAATATCCTGCTCAACAACTTACAGCAACATCACAAACCACACATGCCAAATACCCCTGAAGTAAACCCAGACACACTGAAGAATACCACCACAAATATCCTACCCAACAACCTACACCAACATCACAAACCACACATGTCAAATACTCCTGAAGTAAACCCAGACAAACAGAGGAATCCCACCAAAAATTCCCTACCCAACTATGATTATACCTACACCACAACACAACAGCTCCCAAACCCTATGCAAACCCTGCCACATTGAAGAATTCCTCCACAAACACCCAACCAAATCAGCTACCTACATCAAGACAACACTAGCTCCTTAACGTGAGACAAACCCAGATATAGTGCAGCATCCCACCACAGATACCCTTCCCGATCACCTACTTAGAACACAAATCTAACAAGCTCCTTACCATGGGACAGACCCAGACACGGTAAAGGATCACACCACAAATACCCAACCAAACCACCAACCTACATCACAAAACAACACCAGCTCCCCAACCCTGATACACACCTATTCATGCTGCTGCAACCCACCACAAACCACACAAGCTCCTTACCTTGAGAAAAACCCAGATACAGTAAGGTATCCCACCACAAATACCAAATTAAACCACCTATCTCTAACACCACAAAACAACTTCAGTACCAAAATGCAGGGTTCCTACAGTCATAAATAAAACCCTAAAAAGTCCTAAAATTTTGAAATGTAAATTTTAGTACTCAAAGTCCTAAAGAATTTTTGAAGATTCTAAAAAGTCCTTGAAAAGCTCTGACAGTAGTAGGCTGCAAACCTAGCTACCGGTATCTATTTATATTTTTTCCTTGCAGTTTTAGATCAAAAACAGAAGAAAATGAGAAACATTTATATAGCTTTTTGAAATTAACATGGAAGCTTGAAAATCTATTATCATGTTGCAATGTACATCAGAATAAGGCTTATTGAAAGCCATATTCAATTGGTAAATTGCTTGTAACCAATCAGAGCATTTGTTATACTTTGTTGTGGCTTCAAACTGTTACTTAATCTTTGGAAATCAACGAGACTATCAAACTGAAGTGCCAGGAAAGTTTCTTTTCGGGATGGTTACAGAAACTTGAGTTTAAGGACTGGTTGGAAGATATTTCAGGTGTGCGGTATAGTGTTTGCAGAAAGACATTTTCAATCACCAACTCGCGTTTGTCCCAAGTGGTTTTGCATTCAATTGAAGTGAAACACAAATCTTTGATAAGGTTGGAAGCACAAACCAAATATCACATCAGATATTTCTCTATCCGAAGTTGCTGTTTGTTTAATTTTGCTTTTGAGTAGGTTTGCTGTCATAAAATATGATTGTTACAATTTTTTTATTTTCGTTTTGGTTCAATCCATCAATTCAGACAGCCTTTGAACAAGCTCTAGTGGTCATCCCTTGAGTGGCGCTGAAAGTAGCCAGCAACCAGCTTTTCATATAGTAAGCTTCAGCAGTTCCTACAATTTGTAGTAAAAAGTCCTCGAAAGTCGTAATAAAGGTCCTAAAGTTTTCAGTTTAATCAATCCGTACAAACCCTGCCAACCCTGATACAAATCAGATACACTGAAGAATCCCACCACAAGCAACCATCCAAACCACTTACCTACACCAGAAAGCAGCACCAGCTCCCCAGCCCTTATACACACGGTCTATCCATGCTGAAGAAATGCACCACAAATACCCTACCCAACCACCTACGTACACCACAAACCACAAAGCTCCTTAAACTGAGACAGAGCTAGATGCAATAAAGGATCCCACCATAGATACCCAATCAAACCACCTGTGTACACCAAAAAAGCAACACCAGCTTCCCAATCCAGATACCAATCCAGCCACACTTAAAAATACCACCACAAATACTCTACCCAACCACCTACCTATACCACAAAACAATCCCTAACCCTAATACACACCTAGCTGTGCTGAAGAATCCTACCATAAATACACAACCAAATCACCTACCTACAGCACAAAACAAGCCAAAGAAGAATCCTACCACAAATACACAACCAAATCACCTACCTACACCACAAAATAAGCCAAAGAAGAATCCTACCACAAATACCCAACCAAATCACCTACCTACACCACAACACAAGCTACCAAACCCTGATAAAAACTCAGATCTGCTGAAGAGCCCCACCTCAAATACCCTACCCAACCACCCAACTGCAACAAAAACCTCTTAAGCCAAACCAGGGTTTCAAAACAACACATCACATGTCTCAAGCGACGTTTACTACATCGTCCGACATCTTGTTTCACTGTAACTTACTCAAACATCGGTCATATATATTTAATAATTACTTCAAAGAGTAAACATGACCATTGCAAGACACCTGACTCCTTCTTTTCATTTTACAACTCTAATTTCAAATCTTTTTGAAACCCTTGCAAGCATCCTTACAACAAACCCAGACACACTAAAGGATCTCACCACAAATACAGGCCAAATCACCTACCTACACTGCAAAACAACTCAAGCTACCAAACCCTGATACATATTTGTAATCTTACTACTGACTGCTGTACCAAATATCTCCGCCCACCTCGACTAGCACCTGCTATTTGCGGGCGGAAATGGACCTCATGCAAATGTAAATTGTTATAAACAAAATAAAGAAAAAAAAGATACAAACCCAGGTACACAGAAGAATCCCACCACAAATACCCAATCACACCACCTACCCTATAACACAAATCATAGAAGCTCCACTCCCTGAGCCAATTTTGTTTTCTTATTGATTGTTACAGATCTGTTTGGATGAAGCCCAGATGGTTGAAAGTACAACAGCTAAGGTGTTTAGATGGTTTATAATACTGTTAGTCACATATTACATTCTGTTTCCCCCTGTACGTATGAGAAAGTTAAACGAGATCAGTTGATTTGATTTTAGAAGTTTTTTTTCTGAAAGAACTCTTAATTGTGCAGGGAATTATGCACGTTAGTTGACTGACATAATTGTTTAGGGAATAGTGCAGAGATAAACATCTCAGACAAAATTTGAACTCAGGATGATAGTTGGATCCACAACCTTCTGTATTTTACTTGATGTAAAACCACAAATAATGTTACTGTTGATTTCTTAGACTTGCTTAAGTATCTGAGGAAAAACACTATATTATTTGAAAATTTTGAAATCACCTTTGTTTGAAATGTTAAAAGAATTTTTTTATGATTAACCCTTTGACTCCTGAGCCGGCCTCCCTAAAATGATGCATATTTCCTAAACCAGCTTCAGCCGGCATCTCCAAAAACACCTTGTTACAACACTTTTTCCCTCCCCTACAAAGTTAATAATGTTATGCTATTGTTTTAACGATAAACTAGACATATTAGGCAATCAGAATGCTTCAACTGCACATAACATTTGCATACGGGAGGGATATAGTGGGGAGAGAAATTTCCTCATTCAACACAGTATAAAAATACGCATGGCCTTGATGGCCACGTTATTGAAAACACGTTCATCATGGCCGCTCATATGTTTGTTAGTGTTGAAGAATACAATGAAATGTTTGAAAGTGGTGTTGAAGAAGAAGATTTTTAGGATGTGAAGGTGCTGGCAAGAGTGATCTCGATTCTGATATTTTTTTCAACGGATGAAGGTAGGAACAGCGAAAGCAACTGCGATGAGTCTGATGACGAAGGCAAATAGAGTGAAAACTTTAAAGATTTCGAGCCAGAGCCAGTCAATGAAGCCCATTCCTGTATCAAACTAAAGTTCCAATCCCTGACGGAGCAGAAGCTTTATATTTCTTTTCTTTAATTTGTTGCTGGAAGAAGCCATGATAAATCTTGATATTGCAGAAATGAATTGAATGGCAAGACCAAAGTTGGCCGTCTTCGAAAATGGCTTGATATTTCAAAGCCAGAGTTTCTCTCTTACCTCTGTATTTATATTATGATGGGCATAAACAAGCTTCCCCATTTTGCAGACTACTGGACTTCTGATCCGTTTTTAGAAAACAGAGGAATAATGGCCGAAGAAGAATAGATTTGAAGAAATCTGCCAGTATCTTTATTTCAGCGATTCATTGCATGAGCCAAAGAAGGGAACACCGAATTAGGACCACTTGTATAAGTGCCGTCAAGTGCTTACAAATGTTGTTATGCACATTCAAAATGCATATTATCTAGGGAAAGATATTTCCATAGATGAAGGGATAATTGCCTTCAAGGGTTGGCTGAATTTTCGGCAGTACATGCCCGCAAAGCCAACAAAATATGGAATAAAAGTTTGGATGGCTACTGATGCTTCAAATGAATATGTGCTCAACTTGTCTGTTTATCAGAGAAGCGAGCTTGACAGGAATTTAATTCAAAGCCTCGGGTACAATATTGTCATAAAAATGGCACTACCTTTCCTGAATTGTAAGCAACGCCTTTTTTTGATAATTTTTTCTCCACTCCTTGGTTGTTTAATCATTTTCTCGATCAAGATACATACGCCTGTGCCACCATTTGATCGAACCAAAAAGAACCTCTGCCATGTTCAATGACGAAGCTGAAAAAACCTGGCGAGATCACTCAGAGGCAGAAAGGCAAACTTCTTTTTATCAAATGGCTTGACAAGAGAGATATAATTTTTTTTCTTCAAATATATCACTGGGAACCGCAAGCAGAATGGTTGAGAGGAAAGTAAAAGGACAAGTCATCAAAATTCTGAAACTGCATGTTGCAGACTTATACACATCGAAGATTGGCAGCGTTGACAAGACGGAAAAGCTTTGATCTTACTATTATACTGGCCGGCAGACAAAGAAATTATATCTCTTGGTTTCTTATTAATGCGTGTATCTGTAATGCCCATATTTTAGAGAGTATTTACCAGTAAAAGAAAGCAGTTGCAATTTCGTCTTGTGTTGGCCAAGCAACTCATCAGGGGTTTCTCTCAGCGAAAACATCCAGCAATAAGTGGAACTCCCGGGCCAGCACAAGGAAAATTTTCCCCACACACTATCTCCGAAATCCCAACCAAGCATGGGAAAAAAGAATGTGTCCATTGTAAAGTTGCTGGGCGAAAAACGAGTGCAGGCAGTTCAAAAGAGACAAACTTCAAATGCGACCAGTGTGATATCGCTGTCTGCCGAACACCCTGTTTCAGAGACTATCACGATGTGTGATGTAGCACTGGTTTTGACAAGGTTTTTTGTTTCTTTGCTTGTAGTTTTACAACAAAATTTCTTATGAAACTAACTTTTATGAGGTATTTTTAATTAGTTTTAAAATTTGCGTTACCATCAGTGAATATTCCTTTGAAGAGTGTTGTTTATTTATTTTGAAACATGACTCACGGATTATACAAAATGGCGTGAGATTCGAATTTTCTTTTGAAGTTCAAATTTAGGTTCATAGTTCCATCCTTTACTGGCGTTTATAATTTATTTTTGTTGAAATTATAATAAAACAATATTTAGACTATTGATGCGTGTTTTCAAACTCTACCGAGCATATATGTTTTGAAATTGCGTTACAAACACCCAAGTAAGATGCGATCATCTCCAGGAACAGCAGCACATTGGGCCCCAAACCCTCCAGGAGTCAAACGGCTAAAGATGTTTTGTTGATCTGAGACTGATAGTTCAAATGAAAGGGGAAATGATTACTAGTGTTGAGATACTTTGATTTTAACTCTTGAAAGCTAGCTTTTAAAAGAGCTAATTGTTGCATTGACAAGTAAGTGAACTGCAAGTACTTCGTTTCTCATCCATTAGAAGTAATGGACTCTTAGCACCATAACATCAAATTGATAACAGAAAAACTAAGAGCTGAGTCATGGTGTCACTTAAATCAGGATGAATTTTAGTACAGTAAATTATTACTAAAAAGAATGATCACCAACTATATAACACCACTTCAATCCCATTTGCTCCTTAACAACTACTAATTGCTTCAGGGCAATCAACTTTCAATCATCTTGTCATTTGAGATGAGTTGTTTTAGTTTGTGAACAAGCAACTTTGCCAAAGCATTTGTCTGCACTGACAAGCAATAGTTTTAGATCAATATTTTATATCATGCATCATAATTATAAAATTCTGTTATTCGAAAGTCAAGGTAGATGTGTGTTTATTTTTTTCTTTTGGAGAGTCAAAAGCATCCTCTTCTCATGTCATGTGCACACTGAAATCGTAGCATAATTCAAAAGTGTGACTTAAGTCAGGCGCATGTTTATTGGCAATTGTAATGTTTATGCTTGTTCTCTGTACTTAATTCTATATTGGACAAGCGAAATTTCTCTTTGAACAACTGAAGCTCAAATCTCGCTTGTCCGATGGTCAAGTGAAAAATAATAAAGTTGATTGCTGTGAGCATATACCATCACCTGCTAGAACTCGTGATTTGCATTGAAGAATTAATTGAATACTCAGCAGCTTGTAATAAAAGTTTATTACAAAATTTTTCAGGCTGCAGAGATGGCTTTGCAATTGCAGTGTGTCCATCGCTGGTGTGTTACAGGAACTCCAATACAAAGGGGACTTGATGGTAAGTTTTGTCCATTGAGCACTGGTGTGTCACAGGAACTCCAAGACAAAGAGGACTTGATGGTAAGTTTTGTCCATTGAGCACCGTTGTGTCACAGGAACTCCAAGACAAAGAGGACTTGATAGTAAGTTTTGTCCATTGCTGGTGTGTAACAGGAACTCCATTACAAAGAGGACTTGATGGTAAGTTTTGTTCATCGCTGGAGTGTTGCAGGAACTTCAACAGCAAGAGAACTTGATGGTAACTTGTGTCCATCTCTGGTGTGTTACAGAGATTCCAGCACAAAAAGAACTTGTTAAAAAAAATTGTCCTTGTATTGAGGAGTACCTCACAGGGAATTGTGCCCATCACTGATTTATTCCCAGAAATCAAGTATCAAGAGTTGTTTGGTGTCCATCACTAGTGAGTCACAAGGAGCACCAAACCAGTGGTGGTGTGATGGTAAGTTGTGTCTAACAAAGAATGTTTCCTGGAATTGACTTCAAAGTAAACCTTTTGGTAAATTGTGTCCATCACTCGTTATTACCTGAAATTGAGTACCATGAACTCGTGTTTGATGGTAAATTGTGTTCATCTTAGAGTGTCTCCAGGAATTGAGCTCAAAGTAAACTTTATTATAAACTGTGTCCATCTCTTATGTGTTTCAAGAATTCCAATACAAAGAGAAAGTAACATTTGGTAAGTTATATCCATGGATAGTGTTTTACAGGGATTGTATTATCCATGGGACTTGATGGTAAGCAAGGATTAAAAATGTTTTTAAGATGCATGAAGATCATGTATTTGAGTAGGTTATTACTTCAAGTTACAACTAAAATTATCCGAAGCCTTAAAAGGTTTTGTAATTCTCCACTCCCTTTTGTGACTTTAATTGTCAATAATTTTTGAAGAACGATGGCATAGTAGATGTATGTTTCCATTGGATCTATGCAAGACTGCTGTCTTACCCTATCTCAATATTTTCTTGTCTCTCGGGTTATTTCTTAGAATCTAATGCTTATTTCATTTCTATTTTCAGATATCTATGGATTGTTTCTTTTCCTGGGAGTTTATCCGTACTGTCAGAAAGTGTGGTGGAAGAGACTCCTTTATGAGCCATATATTAATAACCACAGGCAGCCCATGTATGAAGTGTTGGCAAAAGTCATGTGGAGGAGTGCCAAGAAAGATGTTCTACATGAGGTAAATAGAACTGAGCTGGAGGTCTGGTAAATTTTTATTCTAAAGGTTAGGGAATGTGGTGGAGTAAGCTGGCCATTGACCAGAATTGATTTTAGGGGGTCTTAATTTTTTACCTGTTAGGGTGTCTTAGTTTTTTCTGAACCTGAGGTTTTGTACAAGTGGGAGGCGGGAGGGGGGGACTACAATTGAAAAGATCATCTAATCTAGAAGACTATGTATAGCTAAAATGAAGTTCTTTGAATAGATTCACTGCCTAGACCGCAGGAAAAAGATTGATGCACTACGGCCAACAAACCAACTTGTGAAATATGCTGTATTTCACTCGGACAAAACTAACCAACTATTTTGTCACACTTGTGTGTAATCCAGATGGGTAAATATTATGTTAGACTCAGTGTAGCCAAATTTCAAAGCGAAGACTGGCAAGACTAGCTTCACAGTTTTAGCAGCAAAAAGTACTGTTATTGATGGACTTCCTTAAAACTGGTGGCCATTTTAGTATTCTTTTTACTTCGTTCAAATTGGCCTCACTAACCTCGTTTGAGGTAAGATATTCTTTTGTTTTTTTTAACTCAATAACGAGGATAGTAAAGCTAATTTGAATACAGACAAAAGAATATAAAATGGCTGCTAATTACAAAAGAGTTCTCTAGATTACTTTGGGAATCTTTTTAAAGTAAAGGAAACATTTAGTCATTTTTTGTGTTAACTATCTCACAGATTCAGTTGCCAGGGCAGACAGAGCACACCAACTGGTTGACGTTCACCCCAGTTGAACAGCACTTCTATCACCGACAGCATGAGGACTGCTCAGCTGCTGCATCCAAGGTTTCACTCACAGTTTGTTTGATTCTGCAAAAGATCGACTTTCACGCAAGAACTGAGCCATCTAGCAATTAAACGTTAGCCTCTGGTTAGAAAGAACAGGCTCAATCACTTCCTTTGCAATTACCTGTTCCACAGGATGAACAATATGGTCAAAGGCCCCTCCCCAGGGACATGGAAAATTGTTAAATTGGCATGTTTTACCACAAACCACTACATGGCTTTACAGACAGATGTATAGGGATGACTAGTAATACATAGTTATAGCTTTTTAAGTTTGTTTTCCAGAAACAGGATTTTATGAAGCGTTAAAAAAGCTCATAGACCCTATGCATAAATGGTGGCAATTTTAATATTCTTTTGTCCACGTTCAAATTAGCCCAACCAGCCTCGCTTTGGATAACATATTCTTTTGAAAGTTGAACTCAAGAACGAGGTTGGTAGGGCTAATTTGAATGAAGACAAAAGAATATCAAAATCGCTGCCATTTATGCATAGGGTCTATTCAGCCACCCGAAAAATCTAATACATGCAATGCAGCCAAACATTGTCAATGGTTTTAGCTATTTATTTGTATGGGTTGTGTGAACACACAAAATGTTGATTCTCATTTTGTTCCATGTTTTTTTTTGTGGCTACTGCGACGGTGGCCACTATGTCATCTCGTATTTTGAGTCCGTAACACCATAACAGGAAGCCCAGCCACAGGAAGCCCTAGTCACCAAATACCACAGGAAGCCTGCTTCTATTTTTTTTAATTTGCAGTATAGCTGTTTCAATTTAAAAACAAAAATTTATTGCATTTGCTGTATGAATTTTCTAATAACTTTTAGTTTTAATATTCTAATAATTTCCTGATTATAGTTGGGAATTAAATGCCAGTGTTGCATGCTACAAATAATTAGCTTGTAACACTGGCTTCAAACTAGTTTCAACGCACAAATAAAACGTTCTAATCTAGATGACACGGCTTTTTCAAATATAGATTTACAGTAAATTTCTTCACATTCATGTATTTGTATCTATGTCTACTCTCAGTAGCCACAGGCGCTTAAAAGCGTCTTTTATTTATTTTAAGGTTGTACTTGCTACTTGTATTTTATATAAGTTGTTTTGATCTGTAGATGTTAAGTGGCTGGCAGGAAACGGACACCAAACTCAGCAACATCGACAGACACACAGTGCACCAGGTTTGTGTTCAAGTCACTGATTTGAAGTAACATGAGAATGACAGGTTTCTGTTGTTAGTTAAAACTACAAGCCCTAGTGACCCTAGATTCAGTACCGTATGTAACAGGGGACTAACTGTACTTTCCCATTCCATTTTATCTTGTGCTCTGATGGCCAATGCCCTGGCCTTGGCAGAGCCATTGTGACTAAGCCTTGGTCAGTGCAGAGAACCAACCTGCTGGTACAAGAGCCTCAGCAAAAAGAGGAAAAAATACTTTACGTGTTTTACCTTGTCAGTTGCAAACGATAGCCGTAACACAAACAATGCCACGACGCTGCTACATAACACTTATCTGGTTGAATTTGTATCCACGGCAGGGATTGAGAAGATCTTGTGCCACTTGCTATAGGTCCATTAATTATTTACCCATTTTCTCAAACATAAACTCGCACCAATTAGCTCTGCCACTTGCGGGTGCGTGTGTATCGTACTTGTGCCATAAATGAGCAACAAAGAAACTTGAACTTGCATTAAAACTCGGAACTTGATTAGTACAAAAATTAATACATTACCAAGCTTTTTCTCGGCCATTTGGGCAGTACACAACGATGGCAAATTATTAAATAACGAAATCATTCTATCACAAATAAACTGCATCCGCTTTGACTAGCGGGTCTAGTTACTGTCAGAGCAAAGATTCCTTGTGAGACAACAATAGACAGATGATCAAAAGCTCAAATTAGACAACCCTATCTCCACTGACCATGTTACCTTCTAGTTCTTTTGATGCTTCAACAAGCTCAATGTAGTTGTTTTCTATAATTTGAGAATTTTTTTTCATCTCGAGTAGATCTCGGCAATGCATTCCTTTTTCGAGTGAATATATTTCTTGCCAAACAATGCTCGTTTTTGGCTCTCTTTCCATCCATCTTTGATATAAAAGGTTCAATGGATTTTGAATGTAACGATACTTGAACATTGATGTATTACCAGGATTCCAAACCAATCTGTTTATTGATATTACATGCCCAATATTGCAGTGTAATTCAAATAAGGTTAATTAAGTTCATCATCCATTGGTTACTTAAGACCAAGGCATATTGAGACGGTATGAAATATATGATTTAAGACAATATTTAATCTGAGTAAATTGAAAAAATTATCTGTGATACGTTACTAAATGAAATTGTAGAAGTGAATTTTATATCGAACAATACAGTCACGAACGGCCGCTGTGGGAAAAGGAGTGTTAAATTCACTAGTCTATTAATTCTTCAATTTTCTTCCACGACTTAATTGACAAATGGATTTCTAATAACCTACTCATTCAGAAATCTTAATCTGTCATATTCTTGCCTTAAGGAGTTAATCTTTGATGAAGTTGAGAAAAGACTTGCGTTCTATTAAAGCTTTCTTAATTGAATACTATCTCTAGGAAGCTTAAAGAGTTGACAATTCTTTAATGGCCATCAGTCAATCATGTAACGTTATTTTTGCTTTTAATGTATTTCAGCTGTGTTTTGTGGGAAGTTGTGGATTCTCTACTCTAATTTATTCTAATTTACATTTATTTTTTTTCCAATTAAGATGCTATATCCACTGTTACGATTACGACAAGCTTGCTGTCATCCTCAAGCAGTCAGAGGTGGATTTCTATCACTACAGAAAAGGTGTGACTGTGACATGGCCATTTGTGACTCCCTCCACTTGTGACTGTCTGTCCACTTGTAACTGTCTCTTCACTTGTAACTGTCTCTCCACTTGTAACTGTCTCTCCACTTGCAACTGTCTGTTTGTGAATATCTTGTGATTTTTCTTGTCTCCTCATTACTTTTAGTTTTTCTTTGGCCTTATGTGTGTAAACTTTACAATGCGAGTGTGTGCAGCTCGGCTGAGGCCGCCCTAAGTAAGTAAGTAATTAAGTTATGTAATCTAGAAACTTGATTATCTCAAAAAAATAAAAAGAATTTCACTATAGATTTGTTTGATTGTCTTATAAGGATTATATCCATTAATGAATTAAATTTAGTTTTCATGTCTGTGGTATTAGATCTTTCTCACCTATCTGTCTACACGTGTCCTTTATGACATATGGTTTGTTGATTTTGTTTTCTATTCTTACGACCTTTGTTTGTCCACCTCTAACATTTCAAACATTCCACTTGTAACTGTCTGCTTGTCTATTTTTGAATGTAAATTATCACTGTTTCAGCATGTTAACAATGGATAAGCTGCTAGATTCACTCATCGCCAGAGCCAAGTTGGAGTGTGAAGAAGCTCACAGACAACTTCTTTTTGCCCTAAATGGTAAATAACTGGTTGATATGTGTTGGCGTAAATTCAAAATTTTCCATCATTAAAGTCTGTGTGGACTACTATTAAATCTTGAAAGAAGTTGAAGCTTAGTTAAAGCTAGGGGTCGACAGTACCAATCACTTTGTTGTTTTAGTGGTATAATCAGCTTAAGGTTCATAAACTATGTGACATAAACTTTATACTGCCTAATTGATATTATAGTTTGCGTTGCATTTACTCAGAGTTGTGAACATAGGATTCGTGCAGTGACCACCATTTTGTTTGTTACATAGTTTGATTTGTAGTTCAATAAAGTTCACTCAGTATGGTTCCATCACTATATATATGCAGCTCACCGTAAGGTATGGAGTGAAGGTGACACTTTGAGTGTTAGCCCTTTGACAGAGCAGAATAAACCCATTCCTTAAATCAGAAAGGGCCATGCTGACACACAAAACATCAACGCCCCTCCATAGCCTATAACCCACACCAATCATACAATTTGATTTGACTATACCACTCATTTGGTTTAATCTCATACAAAAAACAATCTCCTCAAAATATAGTTTCTGAATATTATTCGTCGCACTTCCCTCTTTTGTTTAGCTTCATCTTCAACATAATCATTATTAGTGGTACTTTATGGGGAATCGTGTTATGCTTGCTAGAATAATCGGTAAGGTGCAATTTACTGCGTAAATATATGGGACAACCTTACCATTTAGCTTTTATATATTTTAATTCAATATTTTATATATTTCAATTTAATTTAACATTTAATAATATTTTAGTATGTTAATTACAATTATGCATCGTTTGTAAATAGTCTAGTTTTTAAAATTGCATTGTAATCATTGTAAATATCTATTTTTCAAACCCATTAAGGTTTGCCATTGATATTTTTCT
>JAOBYJ020100044.1:0-10489 GCA_025403565.2 Palythoa heliodiscus
AGATAGAGAGTTTGGTTAAATATTGAAGTTCGGAGATGATGTCTTTTTGTGTGGCTTCAGTAAAATACTGAAGCTAATCACGAAAACCTAGATGATCTTTATTCTTTCTATTCATTTCACAACACGCCTATATATGCATGCTGTCTTCATTTCTCTCACAAAACGCCAAAATCGTTACTCGTAAAAATCCCCTTTTTCTCTCCTTCTCTTTCTAGCAGGGCTAATAAGACAACGCAAGTTTTACTTACAACAAATCTTTTTTACTCATGCACTTCTTTAGTATAAGGAATTCAAGATTGAAAAAGCTGAGCGATATGCCCTGGTGTGAAGAGGAACTAATAACTGGCATTAGATTTAAAGTGTGACTTACTGAATAAAATACTGCAAGTGCAAGTGAAAACGCAGATTGAGTGGTGGTGACTATAGTACGGAAGACACTTATTCTTATCAAGTTTTCTGATGAGAAATTACATGCAGGTGAGATTTAAGGGCAATTCTCTATAGGGCACTTGCAAGTTTTTTTTATTGTGGATCTGTGTTTAACTGACTTCCGTCATGCAGTAATCCTTATTTTGTGCACAATATGAGTATTTAGAATTAAAGTGTTTTTATTGCTTCAGAAATTTTGCATCAAGTAGCATAAAGAAACGTTAAAAATAGCAGAGATTTTAAAAGTTTATTTTAACGTATAAGCAATAAATGTCCTTATAAAATTTTGAATTTTCATTTTTGTGTCTCGTTTTATTGCACATTACAACTCCAACGACATTTTTGAGAAACAGTAGTAACTGTTAAGAATCTAAATGATTGAATGAAAGTAGAATAATTAGTGCTGGTTGAGGACTATTAAGACTGTCAGCAAAATCCATTGAATGCCAGTATGGAAAAGCTGTTAACGAGAACACTTCATAAGTGTGTGGAAACTGTTCGATGGTAACGATAAACTCTATTGTTTGAAACAAAGACACATTTAAAATTTTAATTAGTTTGCCAGATAGTCAGAAGATGACAATTGTGTAGTCATTATGAGAGAAGCAATACAAACCCTAAATGCACGCACTGCTGTGAGATAACACACCCTACAGTGCTAAGTGCATTTTACAACACGTAAATGGAGGGAGGAGAATGTGAGTGAGTCATTGTTCTTTTTGAATAGTTTAATGACATTTAATATCTTTTAATGAGCAGTTCTTAACGTGTTACTCTCCAAGGTTCCACAACAAAGCGTTAATTCCCTGTTCGGTTGCACTAATAGAGCCTGACTGATTTCCCAGCATGATAATATAATGCCATTGAGTTCCTTCCATAAATTGCTTTATGCCTCTTAAGTGCATTATTGTTTCAGAAATGCTTTTGTCAATATTTAATCATTCCGGAAGTGTGATCCATTGAAATATTGAAAACGTTTACTCGTTAGGGAACGATTCAGTTCATTTCATCATTACGATTTACGTTCTAAAAGCAAAGTCAAAATTACTTTATCTTTCCATTTTTCATTTTAAACGTCTTTTAAATCTGTTCTTCGGTTGCAAATCAATGAGGCAAAGCTTTAATATATTGAATTAAATCAGATATATTATAAGGAAAATTTGTAAGATTTTGATTGAAATAAACCAAATCGATCACATGTTTTGATTATTCTTTTGGTAAAACATTGGCGTTGCTGCAGAGTTTGAGGCAAATTTTATCATAAAGGATAATCAAACGAGTTTTCTAGAAATTGTTTTGAAAGTACGCTTGAAGGAGCTAAAATGACACCAGAGTTTAAGGACTGAACAGTAAGCGTCTACTTGGATAACTTTTTTTAAAAAAAGCCTTTAAAGTATTGTACATTTTTCTGAAGTTGCTTAATGTTTACCCTTACAACAATAATGAAAATTTAGAACCGATAGC
Organism: Palythoa heliodiscus; assembly: GCA_025403565.2. Lineage (NCBI taxonomy): Eukaryota > Metazoa > Cnidaria > Anthozoa > Zoantharia > Sphenopidae > Palythoa > Palythoa heliodiscus. Next base: position 1,894 of record JAOBYJ020100044.1, read on the forward strand.
CGTAAATGTTTGCCGGATAGTTTGAGAATTTGTAAATTGTGAATGTTTTTTATTTATTCTCATCAGATATGTGAACCAGATATCGTTGTACAGATACAATGACTGGCAAGTGATCAACAGATATCAAAGTGTCAATATGAAATTTCGCTTTCTGCCTTTCTACTAAAACTCGAAAACCACAGAGTTAAAGAGTTACAAAAAGATATAACAGTTTTAAAGAAAAGAGCATCATTTAAAATCTGCTATTTAGCGTCTCAAGTAGTTTTAAAGCGAAGTTGTAACTATTCCCACGACAAGAAGGAATCATGCCCTTTTGAAAAGTTAAAGGTTTCTCACTGTTTTTAATTAATAAGATCGGAGCCGCGGAGATTGGTACCAGAAATGGATATTTTAGTTAACTTTATGTTGACAAAAACTTGGTATTTCCTCAAAGTCTGAAAAGAACTGCATTTTCTAAGTAGTTTTAAAGAAAAATATATGTACAAGACAGATCTAATTATAGCTTACATTTCTTATTGCAAAATGTTACGTTTTGAAATGAAATCTATTTAAAGTAAATAAAGATAGAGCAAATAAAATTATCATTGTGATTGTTAAAAGCTACTAAAAGCAGCAAATTAACACGGCATTTTTGGAACGAAATGCCAGTTATTAATCAGTTCAATAGCAAATCTATGATAATTGCTTATTCTTTTGTAAACCGACCAAATGGCGTAAAAAGTTGATTGGGATATTTTTTTGCTGTTACGAAAACCCTTTGGAAAGAAAAGATGTTACAGCTTGCAGTACGACACTAATTCTCGTCAGTGATACATGCAAGTAAAAATTAGGAAGCTACGCTTTTTTGTTTGGGTCACTTTTTAAGGCAATATCAATTTGCCTTTTGGAAAATCTTTTTCAACTTTTGCAGTTGAGAGCTTCAGTGGCTATAACATCAAATGATATGTAACAGAAAGTAAGAATTTTTATGCTACCAGTTAAAATTCTTTTGCTAAATATTATTACTATACTCTATGTTCTTCAGGTTGAAATTATAGAATTTTCGTAAAAAATCGTACAAATACCTAAATAGCAAAAACTTGTCGATTCCATCTCTAATTGTGTAGTAAAACATTTTTTAAAAAGGCACTATACTCTTATCATTCAAAATTTCAAACTTTAGTGTGGAAATCTTATAAAATTTGGTACTAAAATTTTCAATTAGCTAAAATCAGGGAAGGAGCGTCTCTTCATTCTTATCTACATGAATATTGAAAGAACCACAAGCACTTTTCGTTCTGTACAAAAATTTTTCAAAATCTTGTCATAAATCTCATCGCATAGTTGAGACTGAATGATTAGATTATAATTTTCCTTTATAACAATTAGACTTGAGATGTCAGGTTAAAACTTAAACGAGTGCAGTAACGTTTGACTTGCTCAGTTAACAGCATCTGACTCAAGCCTTGTCATTTCGAGCTAAATGTTCTCAAATTCAGCATGGTGACTGCAGCTGTATTAGATAAAACGCAAAAGATGTTTTTCGACTCGCCCAAGCGTTGATTATTCTGCTATTTTGGAGAATTAAAAACAAAACATATGTTAACTGTTTGAAATTATAACTAAGAGTAAGAGATAACTCTACTTATTCCTTGAACCAGTAACTGCAGGATCATTGCCTGAAGCCTCAAACGTGCGCATTATGCTGTAATTAGTGTCTGCCTCATTAAATTCTAAACAAATTGTAGATTGTATCAAACTACGACAAGGTTATGTGTAACTGAATAGAGAGAGCAAAACCTGTGCTGCTAACGCGAAGAGTATGCAAAGTATAGGCAAAGAAGAGTCGATTACAGATTTTACATAAGTTACTCTAGTATGTTGTTATCTACTATTAAACTTGAATCATTTTAGAATTAACTTTAATAACCCTTCTTTCAGAGAATAGTATGTTGTAGCTTGTTTAAAAAGAACTAGATGAGTACGTTCTAACATGATTCATCTTTTGTATCTTTCCCAGTTGTGAACCTCATGAAGGACAATAACTAAACCGAAGTAGAAGCTGGAAACTGGAAGTAAAGATGCCACCAATAAACTTTGTATGAAAATTTTGTCTAATTGCCACGTCAACAGCTGCACACGTCAGAGAGTTCCCAGGAGAGTTTTCAATGAAACAAGAATTGTAATCTTTATGTAGCGGAATAACAGCGAGGTCAAGGATTCTTAACAATGAACTCCTTCCGCTAAATCATTCTTTATGCGAAAACTTATTTTATTTTCTGTTATAAAAAGGAAAGTTCCAATATTCAACCATTCTTTTTCTAACTGATCTAGTCTGCTAAAATCCTTAAAAATTTCAAAAATATCTATTTTCCTTTCCTCCTTTTACAGAAAAAGTAAATTTAGTTTGATATTACCTTTGTTGTCCTCTCAAAAAGCAATCCACGGAGTAATCTCGTTTCTCATGAAATGAACAAAAGCATAAAGTGATTCCTCATAGAAGAACGAGGTACTTTCCTAGTTCCGTAGTACCTCAAGAAAGATTTCACTTGTCCAAGAGATGTTAAAACGTTACCATGGTTTGGCGATAGAACAGAAAATGAGCTTATAGGTTAACTTATTAGTTTTGGATTGTCTAGCTCATGAACTGATATAGAAGTAAAAATAATATTTAAATGTTAATTCTAGAAAAGTTAGGTTTTTCCGCAACCCAAAGGCTATATGCACCTCAACTTGGGTTAATGAAACGCCGCATCAAATAATGTCATGCGATTCAATCTGATTCTTCAGATACTTTAATAATGTACAAATCAAAAGTATTGGAAGTAAAGTAATTTTATACTATAACGAAATTAGACACGCTTTAAATAAACGCAAAAATTCTTGTTTAAAAAGCAAACGGAAAGATTATCTTGAAATCATGCTGCAAAAGTGCAAACAGTAAGCTTTTCAAGAGTATATTGTGAGTCCGATTCCACGTGCTTATTAAGAATGATGCACGGAGATCCGTACAAGCGAACGTGACGTTCTCGTCAAAGTTATTCTGATAGTTTCCGAAATTAGCGTAATATCCAAAATTAAAACCTAGAAATATTGACTTTGCTTACTATAAATAGTGTAAACGAGTTTTTATCCGATTGACAACAAGCTAATATTTCAGTAAGTTTGCAAGCAAATTTAAATACACTCTTTATTACCATAAACTTCCTAGCAAATTCTCTTTAAGATTTTACTGCAAAATTGTTATAAATTAAAGTTCCCAAGGTCGTAAAAAAATTTCGAGTGGTCTTGTGTTTCCGTGAATATCGGTTTATCTATCCTAAATATGGGCGAGGAGTTATGTAAGCGTTACCACGACCAAGCCATGAGTTCTTATTTTTATGCAAATTCATTTTCCTCAGTTCGAACAATATGTATTCTTTTACTCAAACTTGCACAGAATTAGTCCTATAAATGCACCAGTTTCTTGATCCATGCTAGAGAAATATTATAAGAGAAATTAATTGCCATTGTTTCGCATAAATGCGAAATTATAGTTTAATTCCTTTATCGCTAATTATCTGTCTTGTTTTTGGCGATGAAAGCAAGTTGATTTACGACTCATTACGTAGTCAACTAAAACGATGCTTCAATGCAATGGAGAAACATCCAGAAGACTCTTTTCAAGAATGTTGCTTTGCTTAACTTTGAAAAGCTGTCAAGGAAAGAAACTAGAAATAAAGGTTGCTTAAGGTCCTTTGTTTAAGGTGTCTTTTGAAAGTGCGTGTTGGTAAGGTTAAGGTTGATTTCTCACTACCAACGGAAGTTAAACGAAATGTTTATATTTGTGTCATGCTTAAACCTGCTGAGAACCTTAAAACTCACTAACAATTTGTCTCTGTGGAATGTCCTAATATTTTTCAAATTGAAAACTATTTAAAAATGTTAGGAGTTGTTTGTGGAATAAATACAAGCTCTTTAAATCCATGCAGAGCCGTGGCCGGGCGCACCAATTACGTTGTTTATGCTTAGCGAAAAGTGTGAACAATTTCGTGTACGCACAAATAAAAGTTGTGTGTTTTCGAATTAAGGAAGCTTTCAATTGAGGCTACCGCTTCGGACAGTCGCAACAGGATGAAAATCGTGGGAAAATATATTGGCTGCTCTTTCCTAGCACTTAAATTAAAACTATCTAAATTTATTACTAACAATACTTAGTCTCCAGGCCAGACACAAACACGTGCACACTCTGAGATGTCAGTACAATGTGACGACTGCCTACATTCATAAGATGAATTACCCCTTAACAAGTTGATTCTGGTAAACAATACACACCAGTTCCCCAATTAGAACTGATACCCTAATTCATTGCCTCTAAGATTATGCAAAAGATAACAACCAAATAAAAGATCAACCAGTCACTAGAGGACATTTTAAGCGCTCCAAGCACGCAAATTTTTGGTAGAAACGGCCTAATTGTGTTGTAACTCAGTTCCACTTACGTGACTAATTGTACATAAATATCCAGTGGTACTGAGTGAATGTTGGCTCGATTGTGGGTTTAAATAAGATGCTCTTGAGTCATTCTTTTCATGTTTGATTGTTCGGCATATATTGATACACTATCTGTCAATGCGCGTAAGATAGACAGGTCGCATGCAACAGTACTTATGCTACACTTAAACAGAGTCAACACAGAAGCACAGAGGCAGTCAGCACATTATCATTAAACAGATTTTGGTTCACTTCACGGTTTTGTCGAAAGTTACATCATCCTCAGTTTACGATGAATTCTGGCGAGTATACCTCCGCGTTCACACCCGTGGGAAATTTCTTCTTCCCAAGTGGCACAATCAAAGAACAGGAATCTTTTAAATGGGCATCTTTCTCGCCTCCAGCGCTATGGCACATTTGGAACAACTACCCAAGTAATTTCAGCGCAAAAGGACAATGCCTTGCAGAGATAGCACCCAAGAGCATTCCCGTTTCCTGGCCATGGTCCATGTATCCACCACATGCAAGCCAGAATTATTCCAGTGCATTGCTTCATTCCACAGGTTACAGCCACTTGCTCGGGTTAGCACCTTGTCCTGAAGATGAAAAACCTTCTCAGTCGTACATTGGTCTCATTGGACAAGCTATTCTCAACTCTCCAGAGAAAAAGCTTATTCTGAGTGAGATCTACAACTACATTCAGACGCAGTATCCCTATTTTCGAAAGCGAGGTACCGGCTGGAGAAACAGCATAAGACACAATCTGTCACTGAACGACTGTTTTATCAAAACTGGACGCAGTCCGAATGGGAAGGGTCATTTCTGGGCCATTAGTCCCCTCTATTACGATGACTTTGCTCGTGGTGTCATCAGAAGGCGAACTTCTCGTCGGGCCGCAAAGTCGTCTCGAAATCGAGTTTCAGAAGAAATCAAAGAAATCATACCGGTTCCTAACATGAGTAAAAAACCAACGGCAGACAAAATTGAAGACAATCCTATAGTATTTTTACCAGAGAGCAGTGGAATGGCGACAAAGGAAGTTCTGGATGTAAAGATTGAGCAAACAGATTCAGAAAACTTAGTCCAGTTGGAGAAACCAAAAGCATATGACATTGAAAGTCTTTTGGCTCCCGAACCTACCGCGAAAGATTCATCGCAGACCTCTTTTTTTTATTCTACCGAATCTCTAGATCTTAACGATCGAGAGACAACGCCAGAGCAGTCAACGGAAGTTCAGTTGTCTTCATCCCGTCGTTATCCATATTCAATCATGTACGACTCAAGATTTTTCCACTGACATTGGCATAAATTAAATAACTGAATGTAAAGCAACCTATCCCAAAAACAGGTGAATTTGTTTTATGTCATATTCTTTCAATTTAAGCCATTTGGTTGCATAAGTTTGCGGTAAGTGCAAAAATAACGAATGAAACTAAGGCAAATAGAACAACTTTGCTACGTTTAATGAATAAAGAACTGCAACCAACTTTGCTGCATAAGTATTATCTCGTTGAGAAAAGAAACTAATTTATTATGTAGGAAAAACTATTTGACGAAGCTGAAACAAACAAATTAACGAGAACGGGAAGACGTCCTTTATTGATCAAGCTTTTGGCGTGGCCCTGAGGAATAATAAACACTTGGATATTGAGTCTAGTAAGAAGCGCTAGTCTTTGGAAGCACGATACCATTTTGAGACGTGGTTATTTCTTCTATTACTTGTACGTCGAATACCTAGGTATAGAAATGAGAAAATCAAGGTAAACAAATTGACAAAAACCTGGAGTTTTGTGACATAGATTGCATTGTATTATATCGCTTAGATCGTGTCCCAAAGAAAGTCATTAAAGAAGGGTAATAAAATTTTGCGCCATTCTGTCTTGTGTGGAGAGGAATTTAGATATATCAGTAGATATCGGCACGAAAGAAATCCCTTCTTTGTTGTATTTTGCTGCTGTGAAGCTTATACCTTTCTTTAATTCTTACCAAGTCATGTTCATTTAAGATGAAATATTTGAAAAGATCCTTATATAATGCAGATTTCTTCGCAAGCATCAATGTGGCTGTTTCGGAGAGTACACACTAAAACATACTTTGTTGATTCGACTTGATTCATTTCATTGAGCATGAACTAAACATGTTGCAAGAACGAACAATGTAAGTTTATCTACAGTAATCATGCAAACAAACATTGCTATAGTTGACCGGAAAAAGCTTACTATTTATCAATAAAACAACAATTTGTCTGTAAACACGAAGGAGTTTGGAGACTTCATTAACAGATATTCACTAAACATGTTGAATTCCATTTGAATTTATTTTAGTTTTTGTTGAAAATAGGAAAATGGCTCTAGTTAGAATTTCTCTCGGGTAGGAAAGTTAAAAACACAGCATAATTGGTTTTGACTGTTTGAATGGATAATAATTCTTCCAAAAATGTTTAGTTACAACCGAAGAAATTTCTTTATTTATAATTCCACATCAAAATAATACCTAATAATTCATTTGTACTATGTTTCATTCTAGCTTTGTGGGAAATAACTCTCGGCATTATAAATAATGAGTCAAACGTTTAAAGAAAAATTGAATAATGGCAAATCCAGACCAATAAAAAAACCTGAACAATGACTAACATCCTTTCGAAATGACTAGCTCGCAATAAAATTATAAATATAACTGGGGTGTTTAAAATTGCCGTAAATAGTATTCTGTTTGCAGAGAACAACTTTATAACTAAAATCTGGTAGATACAATGCTCCGTTTAATGTTTGTTATTACGTGTCCTTGGTATAAATTCAACACCCAGTTTACGAAAGTCGAAAGTAAGTGTAGTTTCCTTGTCTGAGTCGCAATGTTGATTTTTTCTGTTCTTGGGAGTAGCACTTGACTTAACCTACTTGGCCCCAAACCTTACTACTTTTGACAACGGCTTCAGCGTGGCGGGATTTAGAAATAAGTTGACTTTTTGGGGAAGAGATAAGAGCAGATACCCTGGAAAAAGACTTTTAAAAAGGTTTGATATCAACAACGTCTGTGATTAAAGATTCATCTACACGAGGCTTTGTAAAGTTTGTCAACTTCCTGATAGTTGGAGTTTTTAACTGCCTTGTGTTTATATGGGCATCTTGGGGATTTAACACAAGAGCCTGACTTAGGGAATGTATTTAATTTCCTTGCTATTAACAATTGTAACACGGCACAATTGACCGAGAGCAAGAGAGCGAGCTTCTCCTTGTCGAATTCAATGTGCGAGATGACGAAGCGTATTCCAAAACCATGCATTACATATTTCTATAACTGTATTTATTATTAAAATTTGGCTTGTAGACATAATTAAAGTACAACTGGGAGCTCAAAGCACTGAAAAAGCTACCTGAATGAATAGCAAACGCTGCCGGTAAGTGCATGAAAACTTTTACATTGAATTGTGTTCACACCAAAACTGCCGTGCATTCGCAGGATATCAGTTAAACTGTCGCAAAGAAATTGATAGCATCTCGCGAATCTTGTAGTCTGTAGATATTCGCTATTTTTATGTGACATGTAAAAGGAAATGTAGGGAAAAAAAGAAAGTGACATAATAAAAGTATTTATGATATTGTCCTGGAGACAATGTTAAAATCTAAGTGGAAGAGGAAGTCAGGCTGACTTCATGGAAGGTCTTTGCTCGAGTATACGAGATGACGAGAAATGACCACAAAATCCCAAGACAAAAACTCGGTACTTTAAATGTTGATAAATTGAACGAAAATATGAATATTACAAACTAATTTCCTTTTTCACGTGTTTCCGTTCCATTTTAAGGTCAGTCTTCAGCTCTTGTATGAGCTATATATAATGTCATGTTTGAAAAAAAATGAAACACGAAAATAAGGTGAGAGACTATAATAACGTTAAAAACGCCTTACTTGTTATAATAATAATAATAATAATAATAATAATAATAATAATAATAATAATAATAAACAAATCAGCCTTGCTAATCGCTCTCCTTGCAGTTAAGAACTGAATTACGAGGACGCGGTTCAACGAGGTCAAACCGTAAGCATTTTGTTAAACTGTTCGAGACTTTACAACAAAACTTTGAATAAATTAAAATACCAACTTTCTGATGCAATGTATTTTTCGAAAACAATAAAGTATA
>JAOBYJ020100154.1:0-10487 GCA_025403565.2 Palythoa heliodiscus
CCCATATATTTACTGTAATTTAACTGAAACCCAACACTATTAGTATTCATTCGTGACAAGAGCCTGGGCTACCTGTGAAAATCCCGAATGCTTGCCCACTCGGGTAACCAATCAGAACACAGAATTCGCTTCATCTTACTCGCTCACCGTGCCTGCCATGTAATAATCTGAAATAAAGAATGCTTTAGGTTTCAAAACAATGAAACATATTCACATGTTTTTGTCCCGTTGCTAACCGAGTTTCTTTGCATTGTTTCTTAGCTCCTCGCTTTAGTTATTTAAAGTTTCAAGGGTTCCTACAGAAAAGCAAAACTAAAAATGAAAGGAATTATAACTTTATGGAGACTTCCACGACTATTTTGATTTTAAGCATAATCATTACACTTTAATTTCTTCAAATATGATTGATGCATAAACTGTTGTATTTTGCACTATCTAATCTGCACACCTGTAATCGTACAGTTACATGCCAGCCAATCATTTTAAGTCCTTTCAGCTAAATCCACCAATCACAACATCGATTACAATCACTACGCCAACTTAAAAGTGATTTGGTTCACCTCCGGTGGCTCTTTATAGCCATTTTTAAAGCTTCTCTCCGTATTTTATTTTCGGAAATTGTACTTATATATTAAAAGTTGCTATTAAAAGGTGGACTTACCTTAGAAAGCATTTTGGGGGCGCAATTTCGTAATAACTTGTCAATCAACACAACTGAGTTTATACGTTATGTATATGTGTTCATAGAGTTAGGTGACAAATATAAAATTCCGGTTTCAGAGTTTGTTGGTACATTTAAACTTCGTCAAAAAATCTTGATAAAAAATAAAGCTTTGTTAGGTTTTTTCAGCTCTTTTGAAGGCATGTATGGCGTTTCTCAGACATAAATCCCCCCAGGACTTTTCCAAAACGTATGAACAACTAAATCCACGTACTCTCAAGATAATTTCCAATTGTATACGTTGGGAATCTGTCAAACGTATTGGTAATGTCTCATTCGCCCTATGTAAGGTCATCCGGCATCCACAATTGTTTGAATTTAGGCATCCAGCATCCACTAGTACGGCATCCAGCATCCACTAGTACGGCATCCAGCATCCACTAGTACGGTATCCAGCATCCACTAGTACGGCATCCAGCATCCACTAGTACGGCATCCAGCATCCACTAGTACGGCATCCAGCATCCACTAATACGGTATCCAGCATCCACTAGTACGGCATCCAGCATCCACTAATACGGTATCCAGCATCCAGAAATAAGCGGCATCCGGAATCCATCCAATGTCCGTAATCCGGGGGCTAGACATCCGGCATCCAGCTTAGTGCTCAGGATGACCTTGTAAAAACATGGGGCGATGGCTATGCAACGTTTCTCTCATTCCCGGTACAGGAACATGTGACTATCAGATGCAAATACAAACTGCTCCCAATAATGGAGTTTGTGAGGTGAAGCATATGTTGCTAGTGGAAGTATCAATATTGATCCTACCATCAGTAGACTTAATCGATATGGAAAGCAGCCGATTCGCATTTCGGACCAGTTTCGTCATTTACAAAAGTTTTGCTTCTGTAAGAAGTAATTTACATTTCTCATAGCGGTTGAAACTGTGAGGTCAGTCACAGTGGAGTTGAATGGTTATGAAAGTTAGCTTTAAAAAAATTGGTTTTGCTTTTCTTGTCCGTAGATGGAGTAGCTAGTGAGAAAAGGTACTTGTGGCTTGGGTTAATCGTGGCTGCACAGAGCCATTCACTTCAAAAACGAATATGACAAAAGCAAAGGGTGACAAAAAACTGGATTTGCTTTTCTTGTCCGCGGATGGAGTAGCTAGTAAGAAAAGGTACTTGTGGCTTGGGTTAAATCATGGCTGCACAGAGCCATTCACTTCAAAAACGAATATGACAAAAGCAAAGGGTGATAAGACTCAGGATTCTCTTATGCAGAAATTGTAGCAAGAATGACACTGTTAACAACTTGCTAAATGAACACCCTATATTAACACAGTCGGGGTGATGGCAACCTATAGGGATGTCTGCGAGCATTCTAGCATTGTTTGCGTTAGCAACCCAGAAGCAGTGGTGGAAAGCTGAGGCAAGAATCATGTGTGACTTTTACAATCTGGACATCATAAATGTTGCCTGTCTAGGATGATAATAAGATTACTCACCAAAATAATTAGCTGTGGAAATGAGAGCTCTGGGAAAGATAAGAAAGTTGAATCCGATTGTAATAAAGGGCAGTGGGACTATAACTGAAGGACTCAAAAAGTATTTGCCCGATACCCTCTTGATTACTCATCCAGCGTTTAGGGTTTTATCCCGTACCAGAGAAAGTCCAGTCAATCAGAGACCTTACAATATTCCGCGGTATCTCACTCTTAACTCATTGAATAACTAGTATATATTTTTAATTTTACAGTATCAGTTTATTTTTTTATCGTTTTTGGATCTATATAGTGATTTTTAGAAGGAAAGAAAGTAGTTTATCACTGCAGACTTTATGAATCACCTTCTTTAAATAAAGTTTTTTTTGTTTGTTGTATGAAGGGTAATGGTGATAAAGTTGTTTCTTTGTTTTGTTGTATGAAGGGTAATGGTGCATGATCACCCAATATTTACTCAAAATTATATTTTTCGAGATTACTTTATTTCTCTTCGCTTTTGGAAGATTCCACCACTACAAATGTGTCCCATCTTTATTTCACAACATATCGTATATACGTCTTTGATATCATCAGCACTCTATTGCAACTGTATATGATTAAATAATTATTTTATACCTTTGTAAACTTTTTTAGCAAACCTTCGACGGTTTTTTTTTCATTCTATACCGGAGATTCGAAATTCACACTTCCTTTCCTGGTCCTTTCATGGCGACTGTTTAAACCCCTACTATCGCTGTTGTAAACTTCATTTTGTGAGTTATTTAATACAAGGCTTTGTTCAGTCATTACTCCGTTCTCGTTGTTACATTTCTTTGATTGCTGTAGTGACTTTTTTATGGCTTTCTTCAATTCAGTAGCTACAAATTCCAAACTTTTGTATTTCTGTTGAAAATATTCTTCCTCATCTTTGATATTGTCTCTGTCATCTCTTAAATGTGCAAACTCAGATTCAATAAAATTTTGTGTTTCTTCCACGGCTGCGTCAGCTGCACTCGATAAGTCTTCAGAATAATCCAAGAGCTTCGCGAAATCCATTCTTTCACAAGCGTCGGCCGTTCCTCTTGCCATTTCTCGCGCTGTGTTCAGAATGGCTTCAATCCTGTGGACAAATGTTTTGGTATATGTCCGTCTTTTTTCCTTCATCACGTCATTCATCAGCGGATTTAGTGATAAGATTTTATGCTGCAACGTTGTAAGATTAACTTGTTAGTTACGGTGTTGCAAGTTAAATGTTATGGTGTTAAGAGTTAAGTCTCTTTTCAGAAACCAAACTTTTCAGGTATAAGCACATTTCTACATTCGAATTGCATGGGTATTATATTCGTATTGATAGACAGATGAATCGACGGAAAGATGTATTGAAAGCAGGGTTCGTACAGAATCTGGTAAACTGGAAAAAGTCTGGAATCCAAAACCTTCCTGGAAAGTCTGGAAACACCCAGGAAAGTAAAGCAGATGTCTGGACAAAAGTATTTTCTCGACTTGACTTCCAGCGTAAAAAAAAGCGCCCACTGGATCCTACTAAAATAATTCTTCAGAGAAATGGACACTAAATTTAAAGAGAGATTCCAGTGAATTGGCAGTCAGGCATATAATTTTCAAATTAGGACATACAACTCAGGCAATAGAACAATTCAACTTTTATCTGAAACTATTACTAGCGAAATTTTGAATTTCAAAAAACGGGGCAAAGGTCCAGAAAAAGTCTAGAAAAGAACTGAAATTTTATTTCAAAGATCCGAACAAACCGAGAGAGAAACAAAATATAAATAAACGGAAAGGTAAAGATAAAGGTATGAAAAGGTTGTTGGATGGATAGCTTAGTTTGGTAGTTAAATTGTGGTTGGGGTAAGGAAGTCGGAAAAGGTTGATAGATGCGAAAGCGTGGCAGTGTAAATCGTGTATATAGTGCAAACTATTTTTCAATTGCTCACCTGAATAACTTGTCCCTGATGAAGAAACTCTGAAGCGGCCTTCACAAGTTTGACAACATCTTCCGTCACTTCTCTGTCGACCTACATTATACAGCAAATCAAGTTACTTACAATCACATTAAAGTCATGTGATGTACAACTCCAGCATTGCTCCAGTGATGCAAAGAAATTAATGTTGAAGACTTGCTTTGCGAACATCAATCAGCAAGTTAGGTTTTATTAAAAACTAATCACATGAAACTGAAAATATTTCTTGCTTGGGTGAAAAATCTTGATTTGCTTCACACAGGTATTCTTCTAGTTTCGTTTTATCAACTATATGTGATATGAAAATATTCGACGTTTTTTAGTAATAGTAGCAGCGATAGTTGAATAATATTAATAGTACTAGCAGTAGTAGTAGTAGTAGTAGTAATAGTAACAGTAGTAGTTGAAGTAGCAGTAGTAGTAGTAGTAGTAGTAGTAGTAGTAGTAGTAGTAGTAGTAGTAGTAGTAGTAGTCTTTATTGAATAAAGTAAATTAAATAATTTACACACATGTCAGTAACGCCCCAACGCCGCCAGGGTAAGTTACAAACTTAATAAACATTGACCGTGCCCTGATTATATTAATAGATAACTAGTCCTCTTTAAGATCCTATTGTGTCAACATGTGTTCATTATCGCTTATCTTTTTCCTACTATCATTTTAGTAGTAGTAGCAGCAGCAGTAGTAGTAGTAGTAGTAGTAGTAGTAGCAGCAGCAGCAGCAGCAGTAGTAGCAGTTGTTGTTGTTGTTGTTGTTGTTGTTGTTGTAGCAGCAGCAACAGTATTAAAGTGTATATGACACCTGCGGGGTTTTTTCATTTTTTGATTGTACTTAACTTCTAAACGACCCAGTAACTTCTTTTTATTTGGAGTTTCCTTTATGGCGTAATACACGTTCAACATCTTTGTGATAACGGTACAGTTTCTATAATTTCTACCTCGTTCTGATGACTTGTCATCGTTCGAGCTTCAACTTCTTCTTGTATGCCGTCCAATGAACACACGGAGTCCCGGATGGACATATCCCAGGAGGCATCACAGCCGTCACAAAAAGCCTGATTCAGCGCTTCATCCTGGGAAGCCTAGAAGGAAAAGCGTACCTATCAAACTTATGACCTGTCGGAGAAATCGTTGAATCAAGTGAAAATGAAAAATGGCTTTTGTTCGACTTCATCGGCAACTATCGCGTCATAATACGGGTACTTTATCTCCGGTGTCTGCAGCTCTGAGGATGAGAGTCTTTCATCTCCCTGGACAGGAAACTAATCCATCGCAGGTTACAGGGATCGTACAGATCTTTGAAAACAAACTTTCAGACTATCTCAAGACATTTTCTAGACCTTTGCGCCAATTTTCTAGACTGAAAATTAGGTCAGCATTTTTTTCAGACAACAGCTTTACAACTGACAGCGTTTCAATTGCCTGAGTTGTGTGTTATAGTTTTGAAAATTATATGCGTGACAGCTGATACATTGGAATCGCTCTTCTAATTTAGAGCGATCATATCTCCGGAAAATTACTTTAGAAGGATTCACTGAGTGTTTTTTTTAAGCTGGAAGTCAAACCGAGAATGTCCAGACTTTTTACAGACAATTGCTCTAGTTTCCAGACTTTTTCCATTCTTTCCAGAAAGTTTTGGGATTTCCAGACCTTTTTTCAGTTTTCCAGTCCCTGTACGAACCCTGAGGTCAGCCGGCCCCCAGCATAAGGTAGTACTCATTTATACAGCTGTGTCGACTAGAACAAATTGGGAAAAATGTCTTGTTCAAGGACACACCACGTGGTAAGGCCGGGATTCGAAACTGTTCAGCCACTGGTCCGCCGACAACGGTATCTAGAATATGTTATTAATATTTGCGCTTTTCTTCTATTGGCTTTTTATAACGAAATATTGGCATTCGCCCAAATATTTTTAAAATCATTTGGCTATGACGTACACACTCCATTATTTAGTGACAATACGAGCAAAACAGTTTACAAAATGCTTCACCTGATAACCTATACGGTAAAAGTGCGTTAAAAATGCTCACAGGTATATGTAGGTCATATATTGAGGCATATATAGGTCACATATTGATCTATATATGAAACAATGTTTCCCAAATATGTCGGTATTTGTGGATGGTAAATTATATAATCCACGACTTTTTGATATTAAATACTATGCAAGATATATTTGTTTTGTGATGCAAGCCCCCTCCTAAAATGAATGACAGTTTATGAAAAGGCACCACGTTTTTTAGTTTGAGAATTTGGATGTATGAAATCAGCAACGGGTAACAATTTAGGGCCATTCAGTTTTTAAAATATTTTGACACAAAGAAGGAAAGCTTTTCTGTTTTAACTAATTTAATGTACTATGGTGACATTTTGACTCGCATTGAACCGAAGAAACCAAAGGATCAACCATATCAGTATTGTGTTTTAACATCCATGAAATGTAGGTGATTCAAGTGTGGTGGAGCATTTGAAAGTAAAAGATAAACCGAGTTCTGCACCATACCAACTGACAATATTTTATGAATAAATTTTGGAAGGAAAACATCAGTACTGAAGGGAGAACAGTGGGCGAAAGGCAGCGGCAGCACGGAGCGTCTATTTACTATTCGGCATGTAAAGTGCGTTACTATATATATATTTTTTCCAAAAGGTATATGTTCCTGAAAAAACATTACCTCATCTGGTAGGACATCACACTCTTCCTTCAACATGGCCAACCCTGCCACTTGTTTGACGATGTTTTTGATGTGTTCCTGAGCAATATCGGTTGTCTTCCCCAAACTACCTTTTTCTTCCATTTCCTGGTAATAGTGAAGCATAAACTACAGCTATTTGGAAGTGCCTTATAACAATGTCACACATGAAAAGGGGGTATGTAGATGCATACAAAGGTATGACGGCTTCTTCTACCTAGTCATCACCACTTTCTACAAACATCATGTTAGCACAAACGTCACGCAAAAGCGTAATGTTTGTGGGATGTGAGCTGGAAGAATAAACATAGCTGTACTGCACATGCGTGCTAGTGGTAATGAAACAGCCTTGTTGGGCCTCATCACCACGGCACAGCAAATAATCAGGCTCAATTCCCACAGAAAATACATCCAGTAAGTTAAAAGCGTAACGCTTGTGGGATGTGGCTCGAATAATTGTAATGCATGTACTCTATTCAAAGTAACCAAAACGTCATCAG
The DNA here is from genome assembly GCA_025403565.2 of Palythoa heliodiscus. Lineage (NCBI taxonomy): Eukaryota > Metazoa > Cnidaria > Anthozoa > Zoantharia > Sphenopidae > Palythoa > Palythoa heliodiscus. The sequence continues at coordinate 7,318 of JAOBYJ020100154.1, forward strand.
ATCACCCCTTTTGTCGCGTCAATTGTGAAGACATTACAATTTACAGAAACGAACATACCGGTACCAAATACGAAGGTTATATTTCGATGTCAAAAAGCACCTTCATTCTTTATCCAAAACCTTCATGATTTTTTAAATGAGTTAGCTTTTCTAATTTTCCAGGACTTTTTTTGCAGGACTTTTGCGAGCCTGGATTTTGTTCTCAAATCGTCCACGACTTTTCTAGAGATTTCTAGTACACAGGAAGTCTTTACAAGAAGACCACTTATTAAGAACAAGGAATGTAATTGCGAAGTTTTATTTCCTCGCATTTTTGAACAGGAGCTACACCAAAAATAATATAACTTTAAAACCAGACTCTGAAAAGCCAGAGAGCTAAACAGTCCAATTAGTATCTGCTAAAAAAATTCAGTTAAAGCTTTGTTAAGTGGAAAATTTTCGTCTCTCACGTACCAAAAATATCTGCTGAACACACGATGCCGTGGTGCGAACCGACTTGAGGAGTTTAGCTCCAACTGTTTCTTTCTTGCATCCAACGATCAAAAGTCGAGAAAGTTCCGAGATTTTCTCTATGGCAATAACAGCTCGCAGGATCACTTTTGCTACAACAAAAAAGTAGAGTTACAGCATTAAAATTCTAAAAAAACGAATTGCTTGAAAATTGAATGAAAAAAGAAAAAACTCTCGTGGAATATTAATTGTAGCACCGCTCTTGCCAAATATTCTTTTACGAAAGGAAGATAAACTTTTTCTTAGAAATGTCCGAGTCCCTGATGGGAACCGAATTCATGACCCTCTGATTACCGGTCAGACGCTCTACCCATTGAGCTATAGGAGCTGGGTCGCTTCACTTCGTTCTAACGGATGGCGGGCACGGCCACTACATGTCCCGCGTTCTGATGGCTCAGTATATTCGAACTGCTACCGGTTCTGATTAAAAATGTTATGAAATAAAAGAATTGGCAAGTTTTTATTTCAATTTTGGTGGCTTGTAGCTTTTATGACATTCTGTCGCTATCTACCACAGCTGAAAAGAATAAGCGTTCAATAGTACTCACTTGTTTTCGCCTCATTCTGGTTACCAATGTTTATCTTAGAGATAGCTGTTTTAAGCTTGTAAGCATTGTGAAGGATTCTCTCACAAATGGACGAACTTCCAGCGTCTATAAGGCAAAACGATAACGATTCTTAATTCCTTTTACAAAGTAATAAAATTTGAGTCTTAATGGTACGAAGCAAAGTAATGTCCACCAGGAATTTAGCAATCGAAAACAATAGTGAAGTAAATCTGTCCTTACAGCCCCAAACAGGGGGCCAACATTTGCATGGATTTAACGGAAAAAAAAGTCCAAAAGAGGCCGAGGAAAACAAGAATATTAATTTTGTTTGTTTATATTTTACACGTTTCCAGGGCTTAGAAAATGCATTTTCGATTTCCATAATTTGAAAGTCCTTGTGAAGACCTTGATATTGAACGATTTAAGATGCGCTCGTTACCATTTGCAGTATCATAGCGATAATAACCATAGCCACAACTACAATCACATTCATAATTACAAACATCATCATCATCATCATCAATAATAAATAAAGCAATCATAACTCCCAAGTTTATAATAATATTGATTATAACTACTACAACCATAACCATAACCATAGTATTAATCGTAATCATAACTCCTCACTTCACTCTCACGGTTAAAAGTCTCAATTGGCAACTAGACCGGCAACAACTGGTTCAAACGTGCAACCACAGAGTTATACACCAGCATTTTAAGCCGCGAGGTCGCGCTGCTTTGTTTATCTCTACTCATGTCAAAAATTTTATAAATGCAAGTACCTTCAACAGAGGCTACTGTTTCACCAAGGATGTCCCCACAAACACTGACCAAGGAAGGGCCGGCTTCTATCTGTCTTGACGTTAAACCTTTACTCGCTGAAGTATAAATAGAAGCAAAGCTGGTATGTGTGTGTTTCCGTTATCAACAAATACTTTGGCCTTACCAAGGTAACCGTTTAACGCGCACATGAAGAGACTATCTAATGGACATAGAACTTATTTAATATAAGATGGATCAGTTACAATATTTAGTTCAAATAAAAACGATCGATTTTGGACAAGCTTTTACAGGATGAAGTAACTAATCTAATATCTTGTAGCTGAATATGTTCCAGTCATGTTGGGCGTCGTTGGTAATTGTTGCGTGGTGCATGCAAACGAACGCAGCAAGTCCAACATTGTAAGAAGCGATGAATTCTGGGACAGTAAGGCCCGTGCAAACAGACGCGACATATCCGACATTGTTGTGGGTTTCATGCAAACAGATAAACATGTTGGGGTTACACTTCGCCGGTCACAGAACACAAGAAATGTTGGGACTTGTTGCGCCGAAAGTTTGATCGGTTTCAAACTACAACATCCAAAACGTCACAACAAGTAGCAGCAAGTGCGAACATGACATGTAAACGGACGCAACATGTCGCGCCCAACAATGTTGAGTGTTGTTGGCCAACAATGTTGCGTCAGAACAGAATGTTCGAGAGACTTACCTTCCTCCAATGGAGGTGAGGGAGCATAAATTTCCTTATTTTCTGGAGGACTGTTATTAACCTTGAGAGACGCGTTTTCTGGTCCTTCCACGCACTGTGTACGATACTTAGCAAAGATGTTTTCAGCCTTTGAAAAATCTGCAAGTAAATACAGGAGTGCGCAATTTTCGGTTATCCTCTACTAGCCAAGCAGTTTCGTTGGGCAAGAAATAAAAAGTAAAAAAAAATTGTAAAATCAACCCCCTCGTGATAATGTAATACCCACAGACCTTATTCGTAAAAAACGGGGATTTTGGTATTCTTTTGCCTACATTCAACTTAACCTGACTAGCCTCGTTCTTGATTTAAACTAGTCGGGTTAATTTGAATTTAGACAAAATAATATTCATGGCGTCATTTATGACTAAGGTCTACAGCTTCAAGATGCTTTATGATAGCCGACGCTTCAAGCGTTCTTCGCCGAAGCAAATACTGAGTTGACTAAATTTGCTTTCACGAAGCGATAGTCCTGAAAATAATGGTAATAATGTAGACAGTGTAAGCCACGCCCGTACGCAAGAATTTTTTGCGGGGGGGAAGGGGGGTTGCCAGTAAGCACCTCTCCCCCCTCTTTCTGCCCC
>JAOBYJ020100262.1:0-10486 GCA_025403565.2 Palythoa heliodiscus
TTTTGATGCTAACAACTTGTAATGTTAATCTGCTTCTCATTTGAAGGATAAAAAGAATCATACAAGGTTGGTATCATAATAATAATTAATATCAATTTATCACGGTCGTTGTTTCTTTGTCATATATTGTTTAACAATGATTATTTCTTTACAAAGATAGACAAAAAGTCATTCAGTTTGTTTCTAGTTTTAATTTCGAGAAAATACGAAGCAATTGAATATCTATTACTATTTTCAAAACGAATGAAAACCATTTGGTCATTAGGAATTTGTTGGGGGCAAAGTGAGCTTGTTTTATTTTCACTCCACAACTCCCGGATATTTCGATTTCCGGTATTTATTTAGTAACTGGCGGGTAGCAGAGAAGGAGAAAGATTCTATTTTTAAGACAGTGACAACTTCTTTATTCTGCCCTTCATTTTAACAGAATATAATACAACGCACAGACAAGAAAGATTAAACAGTTATTGTTAAACTAAAGTTTTATTGTTTGCGCAATTTCGTGCCTATAACTTAAAACGTTTTGTCATCCATCTTCTTTGTATTTGGAAGTAGGATTGGCGGATTGCTAGAAGCAAATGTATAATACCCGGATAAAACGAAACGGTAATATTATGTGTCACCCGCGATGTAAGTAGAGACGTGGCCTGGGGTCATTGTTTTTTAAGGCTAATATTGACGTTGTGAACCGGCTGCAACTGGATGGGTCACTACAGCAAAGATATAAGTAAATTGCGCTAAAGCAATTATTTTAATATTTTGTTAGGTTTATTTCTGCAGTCCGCTAAATGATGTACAATCTGATTTTCAGTTCAAATTAAATGAATCTCAGACAGAGAAAGCTTCTAGGCTAACAAGCTAGAGACGAGAAAACCACTAGGGTGGGTGCTTCGCGGGGAATCCTTTACTTATATTCATTGTCGTTAACCTCTTTAATAGGGTTCAAGGCGGAGATGTCATTCTACGTTTGTTCGTTAAATTAAAGTTAAATAGCTTTATAGGGGTTTCATTTACCTTTGTTATTATAATAGTTAATTAAACGCTATTATAACTCCATTTGAGGAGTGGAGGTGCGTTCATCATATCAATTTATAACGCGATTATATCTCCAAGTACGCCCATAATCTTAATTTTAACTTTTTATAAACTTCAGCGATTACTTCCAGCTGTTTGCGTAGATTTGGAAAAGATAGTTTTAAATAGATTGCTTTGATGATTCTGTGATTTGTTGTGCCATAATTACAATTAAAATGAGGAAGAAAACAAACTGGATCGTAAAGATCTGAAGCTATACTCAACTTTAGCTAAAAACATTTTTTCAAAATATTGTAAATTGTCTGTATGTGGCGGATTTTCTCCTAAGGAATGTAAGCCCGGCCTGATCACCCACAAACTTCTGGGCAATCTCTTGACAGCTAATTTCACTGTGGGTTTCTGGCTCGCTTCTCTTAATTAAACCTAGAATAGAATAGAGGCGTGTTAACTATTTCAATTAAAAAAATTAATTTTATGGTATTAAGAACGAGCAAAACGGTTAAGAACAACATGTAAGGTTCACATGCATTAAATCAATCTACAGCGAAAATGTGTTTGCAGCCGCAAAGTGGCCGTCCTTTCTGTGTGAGTACTCGCTTTAGGTAAAGAAACTCTTTTCTTGTAGAGTGCGCCACCATACACGTGTACTAATCAGTGTGAGTAACAGTATCTAGTGCGTGGTCCTTGCTCCCTGAGGGTACTGCTGATGTCGTGTTAACAGATACCTTCACTGTTTGTTTACTACTACTGACGTGGTAAACTCATTCAGTATGGACGAGAACAAACGGTGAAAACTATATAATAAAATTTTACATTTTGAAATTTTGGAAACTCAACATTGGTGTAAACAACGACATGCAGAAAACTTAGTAACATTCATTATTTATCACAATTAATGATCCAGAAATATATTTTTTATTCTTTTAGTTTGAGAGTTTATTTGTTTTTATTTCTTGTCCAATAACAACAACAACAACAACGATCATATGCCTGGCATCATAAAGCTGAGCTGAAAACTTCGGAAAAGAACACAGTAAGATCCCTCAAGACTAATTATAATGTGCTTCCTTCTGGAATTGTCAGAACTTGCCCGAGAAAGAAAGAAAATTTATACAGACGGTTATTCTAAGGAAAACCGATTTTTTTAAACGTGTATATAAAATACTAACAATCGATTGGCTAACGTACTATTGGGTTACAAAAAGGCAAGGAGACCTTCCTATTTTTCTTCAATTAAAAAGTCGACGGCAGTATAAATTACTTTTGTTAGTTCGTAAAAATGTAGTTAAAAGACACGGTTTTGTTTCGGTGAAACAAGCCAACGAGAGACTGGCTTGTATTCTATAATTGTCAAATCGGGCGTGCACCGAAATACCTAGGTTTTAAACGAAAGAATTTTGCTTGCGGAAGGTTTTTCACCGCTGAAGAACTTCTCATCAAAGTAATATGGGAGGACTAACAAGTAAGACGAGCTAATCACATATGTCCTTAATAAGCTTCAATAATTAATGTGCTAATGAAAGTCAGAGATTATCTTTCTTTTCAGAAGGAGACGCCGGCACAAATCATTGCCACTGACTCGCTGCAAGAACTGAAAGTGAAGACGCATAAAGTCCTGCAAAAAATGTGCAGGGATAATGTGCAGATATCGGCAAAGAGTTTTTAAAGTAGAAGAAAAACTTTCCTATCAAACATTCAAAGTTCAAAAATGTCCTTCTCATGCACTTAGTCACATTACAATGAAAACATTTCTTAGCACCAAAAAGACAATAGAAAAGTATAATTGCTGCTGTTATAAACCTGTTTAACTTGCTAAACTAGCAGGAATAATCAAAGATTTTGTTGCTGTAAAGGTGTAAATCTGTTATCAGTAGGTGCAAGTGATACGGCCGGTGTAAACTCACTTCACGTGGCTGTAGGCGGCCTGGCTGCAGGCATCCACGCGAACGTAATGCACCGTGGCGTGGCACCAATTACTGCCAAATGAAAGCCGCTCTTATATTTTCTTGAGGGAACCTCATGTCCTCACTGTTTTTGCTTTTAATTTATTCTTCTTCCCTTCTTGGTTTTTATAACTTCTTCTGTAACAAAACTTTTTAAATCTAGCAAGGCTACGTTTTCTATCTGTTTGGATTAGTGTGCAACTGAAAATCTAACTGTCAAAGTTAAGAAATCGAAGAAAAAAATGCGACATGAACATAAAAGTGATTCCCTGTTTAATTCGTCTAAGTTTAATGACGGAATTTAAGTTTTAAGCAGTCTGAAGGGGTTTTTTTGCCAAGAGTAGATTTTGAAACTCGGTAACTTGAAAATAGTTGTATTTAAAAGTAATACTACCGTTGAAGAAAATTTTATTTATTATTGTTCAATAACACAGATAACATAAGTAAATATAGTAATGTGTTCGAATGGTGACATTTAGATCGGTTTTTGTTTGTAGATTACACAAAGATCATTTCTTAAAAATATTAGAATCAAAAAATTTTTTTTGTAACAATCTTTTGAAGTTTGTCGGCAAAGATTTGTAATAAAATCTGTAATTTCATCCAATTACGTTAACTTTCAACAGCAAGTAATATCAAAGGCTGCACCTAAGAGTATTTAAGAGGCCAATTCGCAGCCGCTTAGCACAGTTACTGCGGAAAGTTGTAAGTAATTTTCAAAGGTAGCATCTTAGAAAATTCCGATATACTCCATCTTCTTGCTATTGGGTAGGTCAGAATTAACTTACATTAATCTTAGGTTTAGTTGAAAGGCGTAATGTTTGATGTACCTCATTTCCAGGACAGAAACGTGGTTGACGTTAGTTGACCGAAAACGGAGTCTGCTTTTGTTTTCTAGGGAGAACACCATTTTGTTGTAAGTTAACTCGGTTCTCACTAGGTTTCGTGACCAAAATTGAGGTTTTCCTTTGCTCAAATAGTTTTTTTGGCTGCGGTTATCATGTTACAAATAATACTCTTTTATATCGATATTTATTTTAAATGAACTTTTATTGTTGTTGATACCTGAGTAGATACAACGGCTAAGTTAATGCAACTATAGGGCGTCTACAGCAATAGAGTAATTTTGCATATAGACAACAACAGTTACAGGACAGATAATTTTTTATTGCTGCATTCGATTCTTGCACAGCAAGTATATATGAGTTAACTTAGTCAAAAATTAGAGGTATAGCAAATGATTCTCATAAAGTTTAAATTTGAAAATATTTCCTTGCTCAAATGCTTGCAAAGAAATCAGTTTAGCAGTACTGTCGGTTTTGCATAAACTTGCTTGAAATTAGATAATGGCTGCTCAAATGCTTGCGTCACTTTTTCGTTTAGACGTTGGTTAGACTAATATCTGTGTTCTGACTGTGTTCCGTAGAACAACGAACTCCTATATTGTAAAAGATTATTTGTTGCTCAAAATGTTTTGATAAGGCCATCCCCACTTATTTTTGTGTTTACAGTTGTCCCACCGACCCAAAAGTTTTGAAATGTGCAAAAAAGAAAAAAAGTAGAAACAGTTATTAATGTATTAAAAACAAAGATAAAATATTGATTGATATTGACTAATGAAATAAAACGTTTACGACTAAGAGTCATTTTCAGTATGATCTAATTACAATAATATACGGTTTACGTAATCCCCGAGGGATACAGACTGGCGATAAAATATTGTACTTGTTTGTTAAGGCTGGGTTGGTCACGTTCTTACTGAAGATGACTTTTACTCGACTGAAAACGTTTTATTTCATTAGTCAATATCAATCAATATTTTATCCTTGTTTTTGATATATTTTACTAAGAAGCACAATTATGTCGGTTATTAATGTATGCAAATAACATGCTGATACAAGTTGATTTTCTTTTATGGCCCACGTAAACCATAATTTTTGTACGCAATTAACGTATCCAAGAGAATCCATCTGTTTCATGGCGCACTAACCCCTCAACGAAACCCACGTGATCCGGACACTGATTCATAATTTTGCATGCAAAGTAGTTGTTTTATGTTTCAACAAAGCAATTAATTTACGATAAAGAGCAACATTATACGTTAAAATAAAGCAATATATCGCAAATATCATGCACGCAATACACCGAAATAGCCCTTTTTTACTTTTTTTTACGCGACTGACCGATTCTATATTTTGCTCAAAAACGATTATAAAGATAAAAATAAGCGGGGATCCCTGAAAGTAAAATTGCTGGCGTTCAACAAAATAATGGCGTGCTCGCATGATTGCCATGCAGTCAGTGTTTACCACTTGCTACCACTTAAATCGTTGGTCAGAAGCTGAAGCGGGAGATGTAAGGGAAATCCTGGTGTAATACGAATGCAAATGTCGTTAACTATATAGATTTTTCTAATGATACTACAATGATTAAGCGCCATTAGTGCGCAAGGCAGTTTTACTTTTGAGCTTGAAATAAATGGACAAATTGCACAACTAAATATCAATTGATAACTGTAATCTTCCACCACAGACAGGCTGAGCTATACTAATCCATAACGTGCTATATACAGTGCCAAAGAGTAAATTAGCGAACGGCAATAGTTTAAGCCATTTTAATTAGCTGCCTTTTTCACTTTTAGAAATGAGAAGTGTTTAAATTAGTAAATATATACGTGTGGCCATTCTCTGAAATGAAACGGAGGTGATGAGCAACCAGTACAGCAACTCAGTATACGATTTCAAACTAGCTTAGTATCAAAGGAAAATAGTTTTAACTTTTATCACATAAAAATTGAAATTGAAACGTAACTGTAGCGCTGCTATAGCTTATTTTCACTTTGCCCAAACCCATAGGTTCTTAATCTAAATCAAATGATATCGATATTCCTATTACACTGACAAGATGAAAAACTATACTTCTTTGATCTTTTTCATTAAGAATTTTAAAACTTTTGCCAGACATACTGACTGACCCGTCAATACGACACGTGTGATGGAATTTCGATATTGTGCTATACGTTGGTGTGTTCACACCCCGCTGTAACAAACCTGGTGAAAGATAAACTCTCTTCGTGCAGGTTAAAAAAAACTCGCCAGGTCAGCAAATTTTCCAGATCATTGCATTTTCTTCTCTATTCTGAAATACGCCGAACTGGTAGAAGTCTTCCCAGTTTAGTAACAAACTGGCCAAGGATATTTTCAAAAATCATCACTGACCCGAAAATTTAAATCGGAGATGGGCTTTACAAGGTCTGTTACAACGGGGTGTGTTTGCATTAGATCAGCAAAGCAGAAAAGCATAATTTAGTCAAAAGTGGGCGAAAAACCATTATTGAACGGAATATTAAAGCAATTTTCTCATTCGATCAGTGTCATCTGATAAGTAACTCGCAAAGTGAGTTCATCAAATCTACTAAAGTTGAGGAAAGTGAAGTTTATCAAATTTGCGACTCATAATTTTCGTCCAAAGGCAGAAAAACTAATGAAGAGCAGCAAGAACATATTTCAGTCCTTGAAACGCTGTTTATTGCACGCGGAAAACAAAACTGAAACTAAAGAATTTTATTTTAAGTGAAACTATGTGCTTACTTTTTAAAATATAGGTCATGTAATTGTTTCTCAAAAGCTGAGACACCTACTATTAAACTTTTAAACACGCAAAGAATTTAAGATGTGCATCGATGACGACAGTGACGACCCTCTCTCCGGACTCCATTTATGGAAGGACAGCTACTAGTGTAGTATTTCACAAATAGATAGTTTTTAATCTTGTTTAGATATCCTCAAGGGTCAACAACGTGATCAAATAAGAGTACTAATGGGAAGGCAATTCGGTGAGCTCGAGAACTTTCTTCTGTTTAAAATACCACGCAAAGTCAGTCAGTGACCGTCTACTTCCGGCCGCTTAAAAAATCCAAAATAGATCCATTCCAACATGTACGCCATCGACCGCGTTGGAGCTCAGTTTGTCTTTAATCTTTCCCGATGTCGACTTATTTCACCACTTTCAGCCAAATGCTTACGTTGAAACCACGCACAACTCAAGTTTAACTAGACTAGGAAATGCAGGAATGCGTTGGAGTGCGTCCATTTGAACGAAAATATGAAAACATTCCTTTTGTTTGATACTTTGTCTTTTTGAAATATTGATAGATATCTTTATCTATTTCCGTAAAACTTTGTGTATTTTCTTTTCAGTTAAAGAGAGGGCAACTTTTATATCTGCGCTTTGCCTTATCGAAAAGAGTTCAAGAAATTTTTTGAATTTGTATTTCGTCGCTATCTTGAAGACCATGTCACGTCACCTTTCCTTATATGGGATTTTCGTTTACCAGGGGCCATCTGGTCGGTCGGGGATAAAATGCTTTGTTCCAAAATTAGGTACGAACAGATCAAAGTAATCAGGGTGGCAGGGTCTCCACGGTCTCTTGCAAACAGACCGTTGTAATTTTAGCTCCCAACTATATATATCACTATAATAAGAAGAACATTTGACTGGAAACCTATTCTGTGTTTTAAATACGCAAGGACTGCGGTTACTGCCGGGCCAGTCTACGTTCTTAGGAAAGCTTTATGGCGTTAACTTCGCAGAGTAAATCACAATCAAAAGGTCAATCTGCCGTATTTTTGGAGTAGAAATGGTTGATTGTACATCGTGGGGAAAGCTTTAATAATTTTTCATGAGGGGTCGAAGATCCATAGGACGACAATTTACTAGTTAGCGTTTTGATTGTTTTGATTTTTTTGTGGTCGTTTGAAAATATGTCAATCAAAAAATAATAAGAAATTATGTTTCAAAAGTTTTAATTACCACTTTAACTTTATTATTGACATCATTTCAGATTAAATCCAGCCGCGAGCAATCACAGAAACATCCGTCTGGGTAGACGAGTAGGTTTGAAAAGAGCAAACCACGATCTTTAATACGCGCGGACAACAGCTGCGGAATGAGCGAGTCCCTCTGTGAAATCAAGACAGAGCCGAGTCCCCAAGAGCCAGAAGATAACGAAAGCGCCCCTGCTTCTGATGAGAACTCTACTGGTGCGTCACTGAGCACCGATCCTGAGGCAGAGAAAAGTCCACCGCCTCAGTCAAATAAACGAAGAAAAAGGCGACGGAAACGAATGCTGACTGGAGTGAGCAGACAACGACGAGCAGCCAATGCGCGTGAAAGGAGGAGAGTTCAAGGAGTTAACCGGGCCTTTGTAGAGTTAAAAAACTCTCTACCAGTTTCGCACATGGATATATCAAAAATCGACATTCTACGAGTGGCAACAAAATGGATCGACCATTTATCTCATTTGTTGAGTGAGGATGACGCCGCCACAAGGCTGGAGGAGGAAGTGCATGACAGCGTGAATTGCTTTAGCTTGGTAGATTGTGAACCTTACGGGTCGTTAGGAAGTGACCATTTCTCACCATCTGACGACGATCTTCTAGATCAACCTTTCATGTCGGTTGACGGTGAGTGATAAGATATTTTATGATTTTATGAACGCTTCGTGAAGTGATATGACCTTTTATTGTAGTTCACGAAATGCGGTTGACACCTGTGTACATGTGTGATCGTGTGATCGTGTGATTGCTCTCAGCCTGACTCGGCCACGAAATCATTCATGGCTGAGTAACAAATAGCAGTTCAGTAGCTTATTTTGACACTGATTGTAAAACACCACTTCTTCGCAAAGCACAGGGGGCGCAAGGATAACATTTTCAAAACGACGTTGTTCACCAACTTTTCACGTTTTAAAAACTTTTACTGGATTGTTTATTTATTTGTTTGTTTGTTTCATACATTTCGTCAAGGCCTCGAGGGCTCTCGTCCCCTTCTCACAAGAGTTCCATTATTATATTCTTGTTCAATGAAAAACACCACTTCATCTTCAACCGGATCCCTAAAACGTAATCAATACCCATCTCCTTGATAAAGTGATACGTAAGGATAAACAATCAGTTACTTGTCGAGATTAGAAAAACATACCCGTTACCCTGTCAGTTAAATGCGTTTAAAATATGTCCAAAAATTAACATCGAATCCGGGTTGTCAGCATACTAGCTATGTAGATAGTTGCATATTGACCAGCTTTGCATTTAGTTCTCAAATTGATCATCGCACCCAAGACTTTTATTACTGACAAGACCTAATCAAACTGAGATGTCTATAAGAATATGCTTTAGTTCTCAGCTAAGTCCGTTTTGGGTTTCATTTAACGAGTTGAGCGTGGGTCAAAGCTGGGGTCGGTTAGGCCTTGCTTTTTTCCTTTTTCCTGCAAGTTCGATGTTTATGATACATCCGTCTTCTTAAGTGTTTGTAAAAGTAGTGTTTTTCTTATACAAAATATCTTTAACATTTAACTATATTTTTTTACAAAAAAAACTGAAGCAAACCACAAAATGATAATTAAAGGATTATTTGTTGCCGCTTATTAAGAACGTTGCCGACAATTAGTCCAAGTTATATAAGATAACGGAAACTGAACTGATCCAAGATGTAGGAGGCATAGTACAAATTTTATGGAAAATCGATTTACCAACTTCTGAATTTGTTTTTATAGCGTGCTAGTTGATTTCTCTGGGTTCTCACTTGGCTTTTTCATGCACATTTTGATGAGCCTTTCTCGCTGCTACTATAAATATTGAGTTGCTCCGTTAAAAATACAGGCGTAAAATGCTGAAAGTGATTTTAGCGATTTTATTAGTTTTTCACACTCGACACTTTAGCAATCCACAGTTTACTGGTACTGTGACCCAGTGTCCTGACCGGCTTTCTCTAATTGTTTTAGCTAACGTGCGTTAGCAGTTTTCTCTTATTTTCTGTCGTCAAATTCAATTATAATTTAGTAAATATATTTTTGAACCGTGTGCTGTATATAGGCGCGTTGTGTTTGTCATGCATTAACATATGTGTAAATGAGCCAGCCAGGTCAGACACGCAATACGATAAGTTAACGGCGACTCGCCGGCTATTTAACTTACAGAGACTGAACGCGCCGCTATCAAGAGATTGTATAAAATGACTTTTCTTTGTATTTTATTTTTCTAACTAACTTTCTTAGCTGGACTAAAGGCTTATTAAATAAGGCCGACTTGTATAAATTTCATACTGAAAGAACAATTTGATAACGTTTTTTAGCTTATTTTCAAAATCAAATTTTTATAACGATTAAGTAACGGATAGTAACACTTTTTCGGTGATACATAATGTTAACTATGCACATATTAAAATCGTAACACACGCACTGCGCTCGCTTATTCAATCGATCCTCCTTATCTTTTTCGGACAAGATGTGAAAGAGTTATAGAAAATGAAACATGTAACTTTAATAATAATTTATCAAATTCAATAATAATTCATAAGGCAAACACAATAGAAAATCATAGCCATGACAGAGTTTGTAATTTGGCAAGAGATTCGTCCTGATTTGCATACGACTTTAATTTGGATTTTCTGCGAAAAATAATATTTTATCTTGAAGTTTTTAGCGAAATATGCTTTAGTTATTGTTG
>JAOBYJ020100373.1:0-10481 GCA_025403565.2 Palythoa heliodiscus
AAAGAAGGTCACACAAATGATCAACACTCGGCAGAGCCGGGATTTGAACCCGGGACCTTGTGGTTGGAAGGCAGAGACTGCACCAACCACACCGCTGAGGCACTGATTATATGGAACGGACTAGCCTGGGTTAGCGTGCTGAAAACACAACCTTAGCCCGGTTTACGTGTAATCGCGCGCCAAGCCTTTACAGAGTTTATGCGGTAGCCGGGATCCCGGTTGAAAATCTCAGCCCGCTCAACCGGGCTATATCGTTCCATATAATCGGGGCCTCAATTTCTATCACGATATTAAAGTTTTATGTTGCAACTGATCTTCAAGTAACAGATTATTCAACATCAAACACAGTGTGAGGTGTTAACACCATGACGTTTGATTGACAACTGAACGAGTGAAAGTCCTGAGGATCGTGCCTTTTATATGGGAACCTCGTGTTTTAAAAGTTTTGGAAACGATTTTTTTCAGTTCCATCAGGCCGCGTACTGCCTTACTGGAGCAGTGTATTTGGTGGAAGGTACGAGTGATGATCGCTATGCCAACATGATTCCCCCAAAAATTTTAGGTGACAAATAAGGTTTTGTTGAAAGATAAAAAAAATCTGGGAAACATACTCCCGAACTCCATAAATGCTTCAACCTAAAGATAGGCCTGTCCACAAGTTGCTCGGCATCTTTCAAGCAACTTTTCATTTTTCTGGCAACTTTTCATTTTTCTGGCAACTTTTCATTTTTCTGGCAACTTTTCATTTTTCTGGCAACTTTTCGCTCGCGAGCAACTTTTTCCGCTCCTAGCAACTTTTTTACTTGTGACAGCTTTTATGTTTTCATTTTTACCTTTTGAAGGTTTTATTGGCATTAAAAAGAAAAATAATGTTTATTTTTTTATCCAAAGAACCTGCTTTAGGTGATGGCGAAGCGCTTTGCAACATTACAAACTGAACGCTCGGCGGTTGGTCTCCTTTAAGAGACTAGGGCTAGTGCACCGAACCTTTGGCGTGGTATTACATGAAGTAGAGATAAAATGAAGGGGGAAGAAATTAATAGCAAGTTTTCCAGTAATGGAATTTGTGAGCCGCGATGAATTTAAATGTCAAGATGTCTCGATTACGAGTTTTTTATCGCGTTATGTATATCAGGTTGATTTTGAAGGGACAAATCCGTGTATCTGTTGCCATTCGAAGCTCGTATATGACCCCTAGTGGGTCTCATGATTGGCAACTTTTGAGCAATTTTTCCAAAACCGGGCAACTTTTGGGCAACGTTTAGCAAAAATGGGCAACTTTTGAGCATCTTTTTGCAGATTTTTGAACAACTTTTAGGCCCGGGTTAAACGTCGATCTTAGCATGTGTAGAACGAAATTGCACGTTTTTGCACATGATAAGTTCGACGTTTGACCCAATTTAGATCGACGGATTGAGTTTCGATTGACTCAGTCGTTTTAATCGACGTGCGGCGACAATTAGAACGGCGTAAGATCAACTTTGGGTTAAACGTCGATCTTAGCATGTGTGGAACAAAATTCATAAACAATGACAATTATATGATAATGTATATTCCAACCTCAACTTGAGTTTTATACAATTCTCTGTTGACTACATTTCTATCGACTGAAATAGGAGCGACGTTTGACTCAAGAGTCGAAGGTAATTGATTTTGGTCGACCAAAAGTGTAATTTCGTTCGACGCATGCTATGATCGACGTTTAACCTGGGCCTTAGCCATTTTAATGGTAACTTGTAGACAGGCCTACCTAAGGAGACCTTACAACGTTTTGGAGTACAAATTCCATTTTTCATCATAGACTAGCAATAACATTATTGTCTTGATTGTAAAAAGTTGCTCCATCAACTGGGATCGGAGTAAAGAGCTTGGAGATTGGGGGCCGGGAGATGCATACAAGACATCTGGAAACACTTCATTCAGTGGAGGTTTATTTGGTTGTAACTGTGAAAATAATCTGCTTAAAATGACTAGGCAAGTTAATTCTGGTCAATAGACCTCTATCGCTCGTCCGTCATCTTGGATTGAAAACGAGGCTAGACCGGCAGAACAGACAAAGGATTGCACCAGGTGATGTCGAGTCTTTTTTGTCGAAATAGTTAAAAAAAGAAAAACTTGTTCTGGATTTTGCTGAAAACTGGGCAAACGAGAAAGATTAAGTGTCGCGAAAGGTTACGGTTTGCCTGTCCAGCCTCGTTTTCAATCCAAGATGGCTGAAGCGAAAGGTTATGGTTTTCCCGTCCAGCCTCGTTTTCAATCCAAGATGGCGGACGCGTGAAAAAGGTTTATATGGCAAGAAGTTATTTAAGAAAATCTTAACAAGGTTAAGATAAACAAGGTTTCTGTTGATGTTAAACGTGTCTCCAAAATCAGCGTTTGATGTTAAATGTAAATAATAAGTATTTGCTAAACCTAAAACTTTCACATAACTGATCAATATCGAAAAATACCATTTAAAGAGTGTGAGAAGTTACAACTCAAACTAAACAAACTGTTTGAAATAATTAACCCTGCTTTTTTTGCACACTTAGGATCAGAGCAAGACTAATGTTCAGTAAAACGAGTCTGCAGTCATTTTAATCAGAGGCAACAGTGACTTTGAAATGAGTTTTTTGCCTATTAGTTAAATTTAATTCATTTATATAGCTCTCTAGTATATTAAGAAATGACAGTTGTCAAAGTAATGAAAGTCGGGTTTTAGTTTTCTCTTCCTCTTCGTCTGGAAGCAACACCACTTTCTGACAAGTGAATGTGATTCTGTTTTGAAGATGTAATGCACACGTCAGTCCTGATGGGCAGCGGCAATACTTTGTACTTGTAGGCTGTGAAGAGAAACAAAACTTCAAATATTTTATTTTCCGGGTGTACGTACCAGATGCCATAATCTTTCAATTAACATTTTGCGCAAAATGCAGACTAATTTTCATTTTTATTATTATATTTACTGTTGTTGTTGTAATTATCATCATCGTCGTCGTCGTCATCATCGTCATCATTATCGTTTTGCCACGTGCATATAGTGAATAAACCCAGCAAATAGTTTGGAACAAAAATATTCAGTAAAAATGTTAAAGGTAAATGCTAGTTTAAACATAAATATCAATACAAGAGATACCATATACAGGACGTTTTGGTAAAAAAAAGAACTGTGCGCATTCGTGGAAATTTAATTTCATAAATTCAGTACGAGACAAGTTGTACGAGCTGTTGCAAGCCATGTTAGACGAGGCAATGACTTCTGCAACTTGAAATTTGTAACTGAACTCATTGCGAGACAAGTTTTACGAGCTATTGCAAGCCATGTTACACGAGGCAATGACCTCTGCAACTTGAAATTTGTAACTGAACTCATTGCGAAAAATAGAACTGGATCTTACTTTCGCCAATGATGTCTGAAACTTGTCTTGCAATAATTTTAGCCACTGCATGGGATGTTGCACGCTTCAATGGCTCTCGCAACTCATCTCGTAATGGCTTTGCATGCGAGACACGTTGTATTACTTTGCGTAACATCACCTTTAGGCTGCACCGTAGCCCAGTGGTTGAGTAAAGGTCGTGAAGTCACTGTGTCATGCATTTGACTCACTGCACCTTTAGTATTCTTTCTTCTTTCTTGTTTAATGAAATCTCTTATATTTGTGCTGGTACTTTATTAAACGTCGGAGAGGGTTACTGTTTGGTCTGTGTTAAGTTAAATGTCACCTATAGAGCGCCTGTTCGTTCTGAAAACGCTGTGGGATATTCTCTGAAACTGCTGCGCAGAGATACGGTACCCCCTCCGTTCAATCAAGGGCCAAACGTATAGTCGGCCATTTTGTTTCATGGCTGCGAAAGACTGGGACGAGTGTTTGAGCCGAGGATTTGCACTTTAGTGCTTTTCATTTTTTCATTTTTTTCTTTCTTTTTTCTTTTTTCCTTTTTCCTCTTTTTATTTTTTTTTGCTTTTCATTTTTTAAGTGCTTTTCATTTTTTTTTCATTGTTTCGTTGTTTAAACAAGTTTCAATTAGGCCTAATTAATATAATGGTTAATAACTTACCCTAATCGTTGGTTGACATTTATCATTCAATTTCGGTTGCCATGCACACCGGCCTCTGCGCTTTCTCGACGCACCTGCGCAGCACTCGTTTTCACCACAGTCGTTGTCATAGTAACATTTAAAGCCATCCTTAAAAAAACACAACTCGAACTAAAAATCTTGGTAGTGCTTGCACTAATAGCTATCGTGTAGAATACAATCCTCCATTTTGAAATTTGGCAAATCAAACTACATAAAGTTTTTTTTTTTAAAATGTACAATTTGACTTAACACTTTTGGAAATGTTCAAAATTTTATTAACAACAGAAAAATTAATTATAAAATTACAATTGTGGTATTAAGTTGGCGGTATTACAAAAATTGAGATTACTGAAATTTTATTTTTTTTTCTTGGAGTGATAGAGAGAACAATTCACATACAAAACTTTTGATGTAACCCACAAGAGTTCCTGTTTACTTTTGGTTTGCTTTTTAATTAATTTCTTTTTCCTCCCACTTGCACAACGCCGCCTTTTTGTCAATTGGCTTTTCATATTTTAAAAATTAAAAATATTTGACATATTATGTTTATATTTGAAGAATACGCTTCTATCACGGATTTGAACATGAGTGTCTTAATGAAAAATGTGTTAACTACTATTTGCATGACATTTTCATTCGTTTTGGATAGTTTGCGATATTTTCATCTATGTCAATATCTGGTTTGATTTGATTTATTTTGGTTTGAACAAAAGCAAGCATCGCAAATCTCTAACTGAAATTAAAATCGGTCAGCTGGGTTACTATCCTCTTAACAAAAGGAAGGCTTTGAGT
The DNA here is from genome assembly GCA_025403565.2 of Palythoa heliodiscus. Classification (NCBI taxonomy): domain Eukaryota; kingdom Metazoa; phylum Cnidaria; class Anthozoa; order Zoantharia; family Sphenopidae; genus Palythoa; species Palythoa heliodiscus. The sequence continues at coordinate 4,852 of JAOBYJ020100373.1, forward strand.
ATTCAATGATGTTTGAATTTGTTTTAGAATATCAAGGAAGTCGAATATTTGTTTTGTGTTTATCCTGTTACAGAATATTTTCTGTTAACCAGCAGTAAAATAAAATAAAATCTAAGGGTTTTTTTTCTAGATTAGAAGCATAAAATTTTTTGACACGGAAATGCAAAGCTAATTATTCAAACTGAAAGCTTTTCAGAAGCAGACTTTTCTAAAAAATAATTCGTGTAGCTTTGTGCAATTTTAAGCCATCGTGATGTCTTACCGTTTCGGCATTGTCAAGCACAGCATTGAATGATTTTGGTCAATTTTTGCAGTAAAATTATTTTCCTCGTGTTTCATTGTAATGCTAACTGCTTCCATTCAGATTCTTCTTATAAACAAAATTTTTAATGTTTAATTAAGGAAATGGCTTTTTTGTAACCATTTGTTGTCGTCTAATCAGCAAGACGTCGTGTTATTAGAGACCAGAGAAAGAGCGCTTTGCTGCGCTAAATGGGTTAGATAATACATTTAAACTGTTTATTCTTTAAAGACTACTGTGGTGTCGTGGGTGTAACGGATTCCGGCGAATTGACCACTTTTAGTATGTATTCCTATACAAATAGTTTAATTTTAATGTTGCATGTAAATCCGGCAACGATTTACTACAAAAACTAGCCTCAATTTTCCATAATTATTACTCGACCAAAAGTGTAAGAAAGGAAAATATAATGAGACTATTTTTTTTAATTTTCAACTAATACTTAGTCTTTGTTCTTAAGCAGTGCTGGCGCAATTTGAACAAGACAGTGGGATTTTTGCAAATAGCTTATCAATGACAGGCTTTTGGAAACCTGACACATGAATTAGCGTATACCACGTTTTTAAAACAAATTCGCATTTTTTATAATTCATTTCTTACCACAAATTTACAGCTGTATAGATCAGTTTAATCATTTCTGTAAAATCTGCATGTATTTCAATTCGGCTTTAAACGAAGGTCCGACACTTATATGACAGCTAAATTGGTAAGACTTTGTCGAGGGATCGAAGTAACACCTCAAAATATATTGGGTGTTTCCTAGGATTATAAGAATTTACTTCACCGCATGATTATGAATTACAAGACTTTGATTTTTTAAACTCTACTTCTAAATTGCATTTTTCCGGCCATTGTTGACGATGGCGGTAAAACGCGTCCCTCATTAATAATGTGTTGATAATGACTGGCAGGTGATTTTAGTGAATAAAAATAGAAATCTTTAATAAAACGCTTCTTTTGGCGGAGTTTTGGAAACTGTTAGCATAAAGAACAATAAATGTATTTTACATCGCGACAATTCAGTGGCACATCAGTGGCTGAATAACCTTAACTATACGATACAGAAAAAGATGAGTGCGTCAAGAGTAAAAAACAAATAATTTTGATATGACAACAATAGAATGCAGGAAGCATTTTATTGATTTTACAAAATTGTAAGACAAAAAGCTATTTCAATAATATTAATATTAAAATATTTTAGGCTAAACCGTGTTTAGCTATAACTTCGTCAAAAATTTCAATTCTTTTCCTCGTGAAGCAAACGCTTTGGCAAAGATATTTATAGATTCGTAAATTTTACATCATATAACATTAACAGATGATCGAATAAAACAAGCAATAGGTCAAAATTAAATGCAGCATGCTTAGATATTTCATACGTGGATAGGTATTTTGTATTTAATGGTCATTTCTACACCATCTGGCTTAGATGAGCAGCTCTGTTCTGGAAAAACAAGAATTGAGACTACTTACAATTGCGATAGTGATTACCCACACGGCGCAAAAAACAGCAATATACAAATACAGCTTCATCTTCCTCGTTTTCCACAGTTTGTCAGTCAAGTGTGCTGTGACACCGGCTGACTATACCACCGCCTTCAGTAAAACCACACCCACGCGAAATCTATTTGAAACTTTTTGCAGGTGACGTCTTGAGAATTTTGCACGGATATAACCGCTGACGGAGGGTAATAATTTTAGTCATTGTTTAAACGCATATTCTTAGTCTCACCTGCACCCCGCCGGGGTCACTATTTGCACACAAGAAGGCTCATTTACACCTTAGTGCTACTATCTGTACTCACATTATAAATATTGTTTCATCGGATTTGAAAAAGGGAAATAGATAAGATATTCCTTTGTTATCTATGTATATGAGTTGATACATTGATAACTTTACTTTCGTACAGCAATTTTTAGAAACTTGGAAGAGGAAACATCCCAGCAAATGAAGACTTCAAAGTAATACTGATTGTCATTTTGAAATTTATCAGCAACTGGCAATTCTAAGTAACCAGCTGACCTGCTCATTGCCGGTGATAATTCTATCTAATTGATACATGTCTAAATAAAAGCTTGGCTGTATGAATTGCTGATAGTATAATGGCAGAAAACAAAGAAATAACATAAGATCTGTGAAACAAATTGCCAAAAGAAGTGAATTTTTCTCACTCCGGGTTACAAGCTTTTCAACTTAGAAATAGATTTTTCACCTGTATTTTGTATCAATGTCTAAATAAAGCCTGTCAAAGCCGATAGAACTGGATTGCCATTTTCTTCTAATAAAAATTCCGCATTACACTGTATCTCCACACTGCAGGTGTTTTCTCTGCAAAAACTAGGAATTAATATAACTTCTACTGAAGGAGAAAAACTAAAAAAGTCAGTCGTTCGCTAAACGTCTGATTAAGAGCCGAGAAAAAAACAGTGGTTTCTGTCCAATTATTTATTAGAATATCTTTTAAAAACAGTTTAATTGTAAGGCAAACTGTACGTGATATAGGAACAGAGTTTCTTTATGAAAACAAAAGATGAAAACAAGCAGATTTATTTGTTTTTATTCACGATCGACCTCAAAATTAAACATGAAATGAATATGCTAATAAAAAGGTTGACCTACCTTGGCCGAACTTTCTTCAAAAAGATAACAAATTTTCTAAATATATTTTATTCTAGTTATATTTTCATTTTCATCCCAACAGACCACAAAAGCAAGAAAAAAGGACAAAAATTGCCACGCAATGCTTGACATTTCTCCCACTTTCCGGGTTTAATGGCGGTAATGTATTCTTATATTAATTTCTTTCCCAGCGAAGAACTTTTGTAGTCCTTTTACGCAAACAAAAAACACCCCAGCTGTTACAGAAATGTGCTGCGAGAAAATTCTTTTTCTCTTTGTTTAGTTCATGCAAAAAGTCGTTGCCCCATATTGTCAGTTCAGCGGAAACTATCACATTAACACACCATCGTACAGTTGTAGTTTTAGAAATTATAATAAAAGCAAAAAATCCCTATTTAAAAAACAATTTCCATACACTATGGCACTACAGGATCTCTTAACACATTAAATATAAATTCGTTTTTGTGGTTATTGGTTTTCTTGAAGCCAGGAACGCACTTTGCCATCAAGCGTGCAGGTCTATGACTTTTCGGCTTACGAAGACAATCGCCGAAAACAAAACCTTATGAGTTCGAGTCTTAATTTATTTCTATTAATCGATTTTCTCATTTAAAATACGATGTATCTTGTTTTATAAACTTAATTTGTGGTGCATTTCTTCGAAATATTTAGATCGATTGCAAAGAACAAGAATAACAAGAGCAACAAGAAGCACATTTTAAAATGAAATGGCGTTTGTGAATTCTCTACAAACACATGGCAAAAGAACCACTGATCCATACGTCCCGGCGATAAGTTAACAATGTTTTCCCGTCCATTGAAATATCAACTCCGAAATGAGTTTTTAAATTTAAATTCTTTAAAACCAAAATGTCTCCAAAAAAAACAATTGAAAAATATGTTTAGATGTAGCTGTTCCCCGTCTTAACCTGGTTAAAAAATCTATGAAATATTCAATCATTCACTGAGATATAAGCCAAAATGTACGTCTTGAATTTTAACCGATAATGATGTGTTTGGGTAAATGCCCCCCGCCCCGCCCTCCTTGAAATAATCTCTTAAGTGGAGTCCACATTGTCAAAATTTTAACAAATATTAATCAGTAAGAAATGGCAGCTTTAGCAACGTTTTCTGATTGATAAAAATTTAAGAATCGGTATTCCATGACCAAGAATTTGATACAGGAATTAAATGTGAAGCAAAATATTAATTTTAAAACATTAGAATAAAATATTTATTATAACTCTGTTTCATATACAATTAACAATTGCGCAAACTAGAGTTTCAAACTGACACGGACAGCAGAACTTGCCACTATACAACGGATCTTGAAGACCTTGCTGGATATTCAGAAACTATTAAGAAAATCCAGTACGTTGTAGAGAAAGATAATTCTACAATATTAATTTCGACAAATAATTTACACTCGTATACTTTTTAAAAAGCTCACTGAATTGCAGTCGCCCTACAGGCTCATGCAATTTTGATACTTTTTGAAAAACCCACTCGAGCAAATCATTTCCAAATTGCTCTTTAAGTCGTGTGATAACCTAGACAAATCGGGTCCCTGTTACATTTTCTAGCTATACTGCACACAGTCATATCCTGTTTTAGTTCTTTGTCTAAAATTGATCTCTGTCAAAACTATGGAAAATTCCCGTAGAGTATATACAATTAAGTTTAGTTGTTGAAATATGAATGACTATCGACTGTAAAGAGTTCAGGAGCAAAAAAAATAAATAAATAAAGCTCTGTGTTTAAAGGTAGGCTAAGCACTGTTACACGCCGCAATGACTCCTGCAACTTGAAATTTGTAACTGAACTCATTGTGAGACAAATTGTACGAGCCATTGTAAGCCATGTTACACGACGTGATGCATGACTCCTGCAACGTGAAATTTGTAACTGAACTCATTGCGAGACAAGTTGTACGAGCCATTGCAAGCCATGTTACACGGCGTAATGACTCCTGCAACGTGAAATTTGTAACTGAACTCATTGCGAGACAAGTTGTACGAGCTAGTGCAAGCCATGTTACACGCCGCAATGACTCCTGCAACTTGAAATTTGTAACTGAACTCATTGCGAAAAGTAGAGCTGGATTTACTTTGTCTGCAACTTGTGTTGTAACGATTTTTGCATTGCAGGGTGTTACACGCTGCAACGGCTCGTGACGTTACGAGACAAGTTGCACAAAACAATTGCCTCATGAAAAATCTCCTTTAAGGAAGGCGTGTCGTCATGGATCTGTTGTGATTGACTGTTTAACTGCTTTTTCAAAAGTGTCCGCTGTACAGTGTACGTACTTCGGCTCAACAGAAACTGGGGGAAATATGCAATTAATTGATAATTGAGTGATCATGCCATATAATTTGCAAAAACTACTAAATTACCTCTCAGTTTTTACAGAGTAGTGATCGCAAATCACAGTAATGTACATGTACCGTGTCCATGATTACGTTTTCATATAGCCTTTTTCCAAAAAAATCAATAAAATAAAATGAAACTGACGATGAATGATTTTCTCAAAACGAAGCGAAGAATTAGAACGTGCAACTTACTGATAAAATAATACACTAAACTTTATTCTATCTCGAATTCAAAGTAGCATATATACCTAATAACATTTCCGAATAAATAATATTAACAAGAAAAAATAGTATTAATGATAAGTCAACTGATATCAAAAGATACAACTGAAAAAATTAA
>JAOBYJ020100480.1:0-10477 GCA_025403565.2 Palythoa heliodiscus
ATAGTAATAAGATGAGTACATAGCGCAATGAAAAATCGACAGAAAGGCCTGAAATCGCTACCAGAGAGTAAGAGTAACGTTATTTTTGTTTACTGGTCAGCACTCTGCGTGAGCACCTTTATAAACCTGCGGACAACGAAATCACCAACATCTGTAACTCTACCTACAAAATTATCAGCTTAGGTATACACGAGTTCTTAAATTTGAACAGCTTTGAAAAAACAGTAGTGCTATTATTTATTACATAATGCATGACAGATTTTATCGATAAATCTAAACATGAATATGCTATTTATCACACAAGTAATAACAAAATTTTACATACGTTTGTTTTTTCTGAGAAAGATCTGTGCTCATTGCATTGAATACGACGGAAGCGTCGTCGTTCGTTAGTAACCATTTTAGTGTTCTAACTCAAGAAATAGAAAAATAGCGCCACGTGGTTTTGTTTCTAATTCACAAATCTTTCACAAATCTTATCCTAAATATTTTTTTTTTGCTAAATTTTGAAGCAACGGCCATGTATTTCAATCTATTATTCTTGCAAATATCTTAATCGTTTTTTAATACTACAATTTAAATATTTTTAAATTTATTTTCTAATTTTGCCTGTCATTCTAATTGAATAAAGCTTTTATAAAACTACTTACAGCAACTTGTTTCCATTAGTGCTCTAATTCTACAAATTAGGACTGATAACAGAGAGCTTTCTGGCTGCAGTCGTGTTCTGATAAATTATCTAGTCGATCTGCACCAAAGCTATGTTTCAATTCCAGCGGTTTCACAAGCAAAAAGTATTTCTTCTTTGCTTCACCTGATTCACGAATCATTTTGTTTCTGGGTAACGTGCGATCAGAAATTCTTGGAATTGGGAATTTAGAAAAAAAGGAGGAACGAGTTAAGGCTTTACACAAATCTCCAAAAACATCTTTTCATTCACTCATCCTTCATGTCGCCAACATATGCGGAAATTTTCACTTCTTAGCCTATTAGGTTTATCAGAAACTAAAAAATGTCAAAGATTTTTTAAAAAAACTCTTCTTTTAGCCAAGTAATCTGCACAACATCCAAAATTTGTTTCAAGTGACTTTAGTGTGGATTTTGTCAAATTTTATTCTACCATTTCCTGCTCTTTCTGTTTCCGTCGTGAACTGACTCTCAACCTTGATCGCAGATTAATCCGAGGTTATCAAATGATTAACTGCACGCTGGAGGTCCATGCCATACAGATCCAGTGCCCGTCCACATATTTTCTCAGATTTGTGAGTGAAACTCACTAGCGTGTTAATCTTAAAGTAACGCAACACTTCTTGCTGATCTCCATTATAGGCAACAAGCCATGCATGACAAGTGTCGTAATCATAAGGAAATTCTCTATGGATCTGCTCGACAGCCTCCGCGTTCCGACCATATTTGTGTTCCAACTCTTCAAATGACAAAACTGAAGGATCAGAATCACTACGTGAAGAAACTTTCCCGTAAATATGTGTAGAATTATTCGCACTAACTTCGACCATGTTTTCAGAATGTATATCCGAACTGGTCAAGCCATTAGGAAATGGAAGGTAATCTGGTGGTGGCTGATTCAAGATATGCTTTGGAATTGTGGGAGGCAGAGGGACAGGGGGTAAAAGAATATCATATATTGGCTGCTCGAGTTCTGAGGATGATTTCAGAGCAGGCTTTTTTTCACCATCTGCATCTAGTGGCCCAAGAGAAAAAGAACTGGAACGTGACTGCTGCAAAAAAATTGCCTCGGCGCTTGTTTGTGACAGGGATCCGGATGGCGATGGAAGAGGAGGCAGGGGTCGCGATGAGTTTGATTGTCCCTCGGCTGCAATCTGAGGTTGAGATATTAGAATGGGGTTAGAACGAGCATTGTTAGGCCAACACTTGTCATATTGCGAGTTCGCAGCAGCCTGAGTCAATGGCATCCCTGGAATAGTAGGAAGTGGCCGTTTGTTTGGATCCTCGGCTCTTACTTCATCCGGGTTCCGATCGCGGAGTCGTTGTGTTTCTGACACGCTTAGATGGAAATTCTGACTGGGTAATGATGACGACAATGATCCTGGTAAGTTTGGTTGAAAACTCGCAGGACTCCGTGAGGCGATATCTTTTGGTGGAAGTGCAGGTGGAATTTGAGCTTCTGTTATCTGATCAGAATATGAAGGGGGAAAATCGTTTGATCCGCTTAGGTTGAAATTCTGACTAGCTGATGGCAAAATAGGTTCAGAGAAGCGAGACGAGCCCGTGAGGCTCCGCGAGAGGATATCTTTTCGTGGAAGAGCAGGCGGACGCTCGCCATCTTCCTCAAAATTCACTCCACCGACTTGGGCCTGACAAGGTTGCCAATGCATCGACGTGTAATTTCCACTGGCAAACTCTTCCTTCCTATTGCCCTGCTTAAGGTTTTCATTTGCAAACTTTAGCGACTGATAGTAGCTTTCTGTTGTTTCCTCTCCTAAAGAAATAAGCTGTCCAATGGCATCGGGAGTTTCGGAACCATCAGGTAATGATCTTGATTGAATCAGTTGCTGGTCAGCGTTTATATTTGCAGATTCAACGAACTTGAAATAAAACGTCTGACCATCATCTCTAGTTTCAGCAATTTGTTCTCCGTCTAAGGGGAAATCTCTAGAGGGAATCTTCATGCTGCCGTTTGTGCTTATTTTCTTAAAATTTGGTTCAAATTCAATCGTTTTTCCTGCACCATCAATCGTTTTGGTTTCATAGTGCTGCTGTCTTATGGCTGCTCTCTCTCCTTTGGTATCATGCAATGGTTTTTTTACTGCCAACTTTTTCTCTGTTTCAGCTGATGGATAGTCGCGCTCCCCTAGCGGAGAAGAAACTGTATTTCGACGTCGCGGCGTTGGAACCGGTCTTCTCCTCTGAGTAGCAGTGTCCCCTGCTCCCTTGGTGGGCATTTCCGAGCTGTTTTTCCCGATTATGGATTCACTGTGAGTTTCGCGAAACCCTTTCTCCATCAAATCCGTTCTCTCAGGGACTGGAGGGGGAGTTTTTTGCCTATTTTGCCATTGTGGTTCTGAAAATGGTGCCGGCACATTTTCAATGGGTGATTTGACACCGACCAAGTTATTGTTTAACAAAGGTTTTAAAGTATCTGAAGATTTTGACATTTCTTCTAAAGAATTTTCAGACTCTTGTTGTTTAAATACTTCCATATCTTTAGATTTACCCAATTCCCTCTCCACTGGTCTCTGGTTATCCCTGGCTTCTCCTGTATGTAACAGCTTCAAGGGATTTTGATAGTAGTCGTCTCGAAGTTCTCCATCTTCGGACTGAGAGCGGTTAACATGGTTTGGACTGGCATATATGTTCATTGAAGTATAGTCATCCGTTTGGTCGCCACCTTTCGACCTGCCAGCTGCCTTTTCTGCAATGCCATAATTGTAAAAAGGTGAAAACAAAAACTTACCCAGCCTGATATAAAAGTCAGAAACACAAACTCGGTAAAGACCTGGCAGAGTTATTAAAGAAAAAAGAAACTAAACGAACATGAATTTATCGGCTTCTCTTTTTTAATAACGTTCATTTGATTATTTCTCTATCTCTTTTCCCCTTCTCTTAAACATACAAAAGAGTTCTATGTTTGGATCAGATTTTTGTCTTACCCTCATCCACATCGGCGTATAAAGGATCGGACACTGAAGATGAGTAATTAGGGTCCTTCTTTAACCGCAGAATCCTAAAAATGAATATTAAGAGAGTTATATCAATAATAACTTCAAATTTCTATACGTCCGCTGACCAATGTAGCCTGACTTCCTTCCCTATCGCCTGGCTCCTAATTTTTTTTGTTATCTGGCTAATTTTGTAAATAAGTAAATGAATACTGAACTTTAGATTCCGTTTTCTTGTTACATCAAGGAATAAATGCTGCGAAACTAATCTAGCTGATTTACTGCATACGTATTAATTTATAATATGTTTTAAATCTTCACTCTCAAAAAGGGTGCAATTGAAGAAACCGAAATTCCCGCCCTTTCCACTGGGCGTGCCTCACCAACACCCTAATCTACAAGACGGACGTGATGACCCCAGACCAAGAAACAGGAAAGTACTGAACAGCCACAGATTACAAGAAAGCTAAGCTCGCACACACATTATCTACCCTTTGGTAGTGTTTATTAACTCGACAAGTCTCCATGGAAATCTTTAATTGGCATTTCGTGTTTTCGAATGAGGTTCTTTCTTATTTAGGTTAACTTGGGTCACTAAACGTTCGTAAATCTCTATATTGCCCTATTCTTCAATATATACAGAAGAATCTTAATCTTTGCTGACGTCATTGTTTACATTCTGCTTCATTAATCGGAGAAAGAACAAAGATAAACAACAACTGACTTTAAAACTTAAGAAAGCTTGACAAGTGAAATGAGTGACCGAACTTTCGGTTCTATGCGCGTTGTTTTAAAGAAGAAATCGTTACTCAAAAAAGACCAATCTTTAAAACCACATCGCGTAAATATCACTCAGCACGTCAATCTCATATTTTCAGAAAAGGTTTGTTTTGAAGAAACATTTTGTTATTCAGGAGCTTTGTTTTTGTAGCTGAATTAGAAAGACTGAAGAGTGCGCATGCTAATGAGGCAAAATATGTAAACGAAGATTTGCCTTTACCGGTCATTACTGAACCACTTACGTTTTCTCGTCCACTTCAAGTTCCCTTAGGACATCTTCCGTTTTTCTGCGTTGGAGATTGAATGGTCGACTGATTGTGTCGATGAATGTTTTGCTAAGGGAAGAGATAACAGGTTCGAGTTATTGTTGCGTCACAAACACGTTTATCAATAAAATACATAACACCTATCAACCGATAGTGAGGTCTTTACAGGGAAGTTTCAGACTGACGGCTTGACGTATGGACCGAGCGTAGCAAGGTTCGTAAAAAAAGACCGAGGTCTAAGATTTCCATGTAAAGACCGAGCAGAAGAGGTTAATAAGTTATTTATTATTAACAATTTATTATTGTATTTATTTACAAGCAGCCAATCAGATTGCAGGAAACAATCTAGCCATATAATAATCTAGTTTATTATCTAACTGCCAAAATAACGGTACAAAAACACCACGAGAGGGTCTGGGACGAGTACGAATATTTCTTTTTATTATTATTAATATTGTTATTATTATCATATTCTAAAATTACAGAATTACATATTTACCAACAAGAATAAGAATATCTCACGTTATTGTACGTTTGAGTGATATTCGTACTCCAGAAAACTTATTTTACAAGTTTTTATTGTAATTCTGTTTTCAACTTGTATCCAACAAGACGTGAATGGAATAATTGTTTTAATAAATACAAGTCATTGGAGTCAAGATGATTTTAAAATATTTTTACTCTAGCGAAGGTCAACTTTGATTTGGCGGGCTATTTGACTTGTAAAAATATCCAGCTATACTACATACTAAACTGTCTAATAAGATACATTTATTTGTATTGAGACTGATAAAATAACCTTATTGTGAAAACCTGCCTAAACCGTAGTTGAACTGCTACTCCGCTTTTCTGTTAACCTACTTAGGTCGTAAAACTGAGTAACTATCAATTATTTCGGTGAAAAACGTGCAACTATTCACAAGTTCAATGACCTTAAAAATCAATAAAAGAGTAAATTTAAGCCTATGAACAGAGAAGCAAGCAAACAATATAGTAAAACACTAGAGATGCAAGCTAAAAAGCTAAATCCTTTTACGAGCCCAAGTGGCCCATTGGGCCGGTGCTTATCTCCGGTTTCCGTAGTGTTAAGCGAATGAGAGCCATTGACTCCCCCTGGACGGGACACTAATCCATCGCAGGTTAGCCCCCAGCAGAAGCTGGTACTCATTTTACCGACCCTGATAAAGCTGAGTCTGCTTTGGCAGAAAAGAAAGTCACACAAATGTTTCAACACTCGGCAGCGCCGAGATTTGAACCCGGGACCTTATGGTTGGAAGGCAGAGATCTTACCACTGCGCCAACCACGCCGCCGTGGAAATGCAAGCAAGATATAAAAATACTAGAGCAGTAAGTCAGATGGTAAAATACTAGAAAAGCAATCAAGATGGTAAAATACTAGGGAAGCAAGCAAGACGGTAAAATACTAGAGAAGCAAGCAAGATGGTAAAATATTAAAGAGGAGAGCAATATGGTAACATACTAGAGAAGCAAGCAACATGTAACATAATGGAGAAGCAAGCAACATGCTAACATAATAGAAAAGTAAGCAACATGGTAACATACTAAATGAGCAAGCAAGATTATAGCAAGAAAGCTTACCTCTATTGGCTGGAACAAATAAAATTAGAATGCATCTAAGCATTTCAATTATAGCAAGCACGATGGTAAAATACTAGAGAAGCAAGCAACATGGTAAAATGCTAGACAAGCAAGCATGATTGTAAAATACAAAAGAATCAAGCAAGATGGTAAAATACTAGAAAGTGGGCATGATGGTAAAAATACCAGAGAAGCAAGAAAGTAAAAAACTAGAAAAGCAAACAACATGGTAAAATACTAGAGAAGACAGCATGATGGTAAAATACTAGAGAATCAAGCATGATGGTAAAATATTAGAGAAAACAGTATGATGGTAAAATACTAGAGAAGCAAGCATGATGGTAAAATACTTGAGAAGACAGCATGATGGTAAAATACTAGAGAAGTAAGCAAGATAGTAAAATACTAAAAAGCGAGCAAAATGGTAAAATACTAGAGAAGCAAGAATGATGGTAAAATACTAGAGAAGACAGCATGATGGTAAAATACTAGAGAAGACAGCATGATGGTAAATTACTAGAGAAGCAAGCATGACGGCAAAATACTAGAGAAGACAGCATGATAGTAAGATACTAGAGAAGACAGCATGATGGTAAAATACTAGAGAAGCAAGCATGACGGCAAAATACTAGAGAAGACAGCATGATAGTAAAATACTAGAGAAGACAGCATGATGGTAAAATACTAGAGAAGACAGCATGATAGTAAAATCCAAGAGAAGACAGCATGATGGTAAAATACTAGAGAAGACAGCATGATGGTAAAATACTAGAGAAGCAAGCATGACGGCAAAATACTAGAGAAGCCAGCATGATAGTAAAATATACTAGCATTCAAACCTTTTTCCTGCATCACCTTCTATTGCTTCTACATTCTTTGCGTCAAACAAACCAAAGTTTCCTACTTCTTGAAGTTCACCAAACCACATGTCATTACTATCACTTTTGAAAATTAAGAACCTTAATGTCAGTTACAAACATTCACCAAAATTTTCGTACTGTAGAATAACAAGTCTTTTGAAAGTTTCCTAAGGTAATATAGTACAAAGAGAAAAACGTTAAAACGGTTATTTTTCTTAAATTTACAAGACAAGTACGTTCCAAAATTTCTTTGGAGTATTCTGAATTATGACCGTATTATTATTTAAAAGCTAAAAGCTAAATCCTTTTAGGAGCCTAAATGGCCCATTGGAGCTGGTACTTATGTACGGTTTCTGTAGTGTTAAGCAGATGAATCATTGACACCCCTTCGACGGGACTCTATTAGCCCAATTCTAAAACAATTAAGGATGCTGCCGGTCTCAGAAGACACTAGAGCTGCGTGACCTTATTATTACGCACAATATTTTAAATGGAATGGCACCTACATATTTATTATTTATTACTTATTTATTAATACTACACATTAAGTATTATTAGAAAACGTTTTGATGTTTCATTGCGAACTACTCAGAGTTCTCACCAGGTCCATGTGCCATTCGCACGCACATCTTCATATCAAAATTAATTTTTTATTAGTGCCTCAAAGGCGTGGAATTCTCTTCCAACACAGCAAACAGAAATCAAATCAGTTAAAGTGTTTAAAAACTCTCTAAAGAGAACATTGCTCACAAAATGGCTCGAAATGTAATCTTACTTATGATTTTTGAACATTTCAACATTTTAGATTTTTAGCAACTTATTATCTAATTTTACTCGCTCTTATACTATAGCAGTTTTTAACAATTGTAAATAGTTAATTAATAATGTTTTGTAAATTTCACCGAAAAGCCCCACTTTACCGACCTCGAAAAAATGGAAAGCTGAGTTGACTTTGGCACAAAGAAGGTCACACAAATTTTAAAAGCTCAGCAAAGCCGGAGTTTAAATCCGGAGCCTTGTGGCTGGCACGCAGAGATTGTACTACTGCGCCACGTAATGTACTTACGTTTGATCATGATCATGAGCAGTGTTTGACAAAAACTAAGCCAAGTCTTTGTACTGTGTTTGCTACGTTAGGCCTTATCTAGATCCCAAAGCTGCTACTGCTTAAAGCAACTTTAGACAACTTAAGGCGATTTAATAGGGAAAAGGGAAAAACTGCTACGTCTTTTAGTACAACTTCAGATAACTCTGTACGACTTAAGGCAACTTAGGGCGATTTTGTGCGACTTAAGGCAACTCTGTACGACTTCAGGGAACTTAAGGCGATTTTGTACAACTTAAGGCAACTCATGCATCTTAAGGCGACTTTGGGTTCTAGGGTAGGCTTTACTTTGTTCTTGTTAATTAGCTGAGTAATGAACTTCAAATAGCAATCATATTTGAGTAAACTTTACCTGCCACTTGATACTACTGTAATTTTGTTCCCGGCTTTGTAGTTTAAATGGCGGGTGCTGACAGCTTGGCAACCAGTTATAGTTTTTACTTGAACCAGTTTGAACTAAAAACAGGAAAACATCAAAATATCGAAAGCCTATAAACGATTAACTACAATGACAGCTGCAGCAGGGATCTCACTAAAAATATGAATGAAATTCAATGACTTGGGTTCCCCATGACACCAAGTCATTCCAAAGGACACCAAAAATCATTGAAGTTACATGTTTGTTCGCAGCCTCTGTGTTCTCAACGTAGTTCTGTTATAGGGAGAGCATTTTAAACTTTTACCCAGCAAGAAATAGTAAGGTAAAAATATTTCAATTACATAAATTTTCTATGACCTAAGTTATTTTTTCTAACTTCCATTAATCTTCTAGGTATGGAAATGCATTTCGAAATTCCGTGACTTTGCATAACCATGGGAGCCCTGTACACGACTAATGATTCAGAATGAGTAAGTATGTGTCAGAAACAACACAAATGAATTACGCAAACTGCACAATCACCAATAATTCCTTAAATCTTTACAACGACTAATGTAAGATCAAACAAACCCTCTTGAGAAGCTTGTGAAGGTTGACAAACGTTGGTCGATTCTCGGGGTCTTGCTCCCAGCAATCGATTATCAGTTCATAGATTTGTTTTGGACACGATTCTGGACAAGGCAGTCTCTGACTAGCTTCTTTTAATATTGTGGCATTCTTTTTCTTCAAGAGAGAAAACACCATCAGATAATCTAAAAAATACGATCTAAAACATTCGTTGTCTAATTTATTTCAAATATAAAACTAGTAGCCTTAATTAACAAAATGATAGTAATACTAACATAATTATCAGGAACTACTAATACCTATAAGTAGATATGCTTTTATGAATTTTAGCTTGTTTTACTACTAATAAATATCGTGTCAAAAAAACTTTAGAGTGAAAGCTGAAATTAACACAAATACAAGATTAGCAATTAAAAAACCAAATAACACAGAGCTACATTTGCATGTTTGATTGGTAAGTCAATAGAACTAACCCTGTAACTTTTTCGGCAAACTAAAGATTAACTATTTATTGGCAGTAAATATATATTGCTATCCAGGAGTCGTGTAAAATCAACCAGCTGGTACTTAAAATAATGAGAAATAACTCAATCGAAATGCTGTGGAGTGGACTTGGAAATGTTTTCGAAAATATAGAGTACGTCCAAAAGAGGGGTAACAACAGAGTACAACAAAACAACAGTTTAATCCAAGATGGTGACTCATACATGTGGCCCCAACATGCTTTGCGGGCGACTACCTCAGATATCCCATACACTACAAAAATGACTCACAAAAATGAAAATTTTCAAATTTTCATCAATAGCACATAACTAAGAACCTCGTTGTCAGCAAGGATTTCCAACGGCAACCTTCCAAAGCTGAACATCACCCACAGTAGCATTCCAAAGCTCCACACATCACTCGCTGTAGAGTATTCCTGCCTATCAGTTACCTCCGGAGCGCACCTGCATATTCATTAATAATAGTAATAATAAAAATAATAATAATAATTAATAACTATAATTAATAATAAAAATTAATAATAATAATAAATGAACAATAATAATAATTATCAAATCATCCTCTGAGAATTTTCTTACTGCACTGGCAGTCTCTTAGTTGGCTTACTATAATTATTGGCCAGCTTTTAACGGCTTTCTATACTTTTACAGCTGTGCTTATAAAACCGTGAACACTTAAAATATGTCTGTAATGTTAATCGTGTTGTAAAATCATGTGAAGACAAAAGTACAAAATCGTGGATGTTTTCGTTTCTGATTGCAGAATCCCTGCTATAA
>JAOBYJ020100696.1:0-10475 GCA_025403565.2 Palythoa heliodiscus
AAAATAGCTGTGTTTTTCTTAAAAATACTTACAAAATTCCTTCTATTTAGACCTTTTGGCAATTTTTTAAAAATTGTATAAAAAGGTACATCTTCTCTGAATTTGCTAAAACGAAATAAAGTTCTTGTTAAACAACTGGTGCGGTTCGTTTTTGCACAAAGTGTATTTAGCGAACGTCACAGTCAGAAGTTCTTGTCTAATGCATGAACAACAGATCATTATTTATTGCCGGGGCTGAAACTAAAGAGGAAATAGTATTGGATATAAAAAAAATTGGCTTTGCTTGACTTTGAGATAAATGGACACTTAATACGTTAAGCGGTATCATGATAATTGTTAGTCCATGAGATTTCTGTTGGTATCTTCTTTATCAATTGCTCTACATGGATTGTTTTTAAGAATCTTATCATAGTTTCTTAAGATAAAATGGTGCTTTGTTTGCAAACTATTTTCTACCTTTACCTCTGCTGGCTGTATGCTTATCTAACCACGGGTCGCCCCAGCCCACGTGAGCAGCCTAGGATTCGATCTCTAGCGATGCAGGTTGTAGGCGCTAATGATGACAGCCTAACTCAAAATACAAGTTTCATTGTTTGTAAACAAAATACTTCGTGCCGGAAACAAAAGAGAAACGAAAAACTTTCAGCGGCGAAACAATAAAAGCTAATTTGCTAGAGAAAGTTAAACCGAAAAGAAACTGAAATATGCATGATAACTACCATGTGACAGAGCAACAGGAATGAATATGTAACTGGTACGCCTGACACACTCGCCAACATTTTAATAATAGTTTTTTCCATAAAAATTTAATTATATCAATATCTGCAATTCACTTGGCAAACAGCAAGCTCACTTAGCAATTTTTTAATTTACTTTGTTTACTTTAATACGATTTCAATAGTTACCACAAAGGTCGGTAGCACAAAACAACTCTATACAAAAATTGGTTGTGCCAAAGAACTTTTTTATACGCAAAACTCTGTTTATCGATATCCAGTGCAATTAAGGTAGACTGCCTGGTGAATTTTCTAAATTTACGAAATATTTGCGCCTACAATTTAATATTGAGCGCGATGTAGCCAAACATAATAAAAGCAAGGTTACTTATCTCAACACCAAATGGTGAAATATGGCTCCAGCACCATAAACACTTCTTTCACCATATCTCTATTGCAAGTGTTATGCAGCTCATTTACTGCGTTATCTGTATGGTATACTTTAGGTAGACCGAGGTGCTAGAAAAATTGTAAAAACAGTATTTGGTTAACAAACTCATAGTCATACTGTTAATAATAGTTGAAAAATCTATTTATTATGAAACTGACATTTGTGTAACGCGGAGTGGCAAGATAAGAAAAGTGATGTCCTGACTCTCCCCACTGGCGCAATCATTCTTATCAGCAAATGTACATGCGTCATGTCATTGTTGAACCAATCAGCTTTCAGCATTTTCGCGCGGTTTTCAATGATCGAGTCGTTTTGTGTACGTTTGCTGTTTTTAACTCAATGCTGCTCCTGTACTTTTAAAGATCAAAACACACAAAAACGCCTTCAAAATTTGTGGATGTCGCTGATACAGTGTCACTAACACAGTTCGTTAAAGTGCATGGAAATCCTAACACAAAGAGAAAAACGGCACATGGTGTCGAGCTATTCAAGATCTACATATTATCAACACCGGAAGATAAAATCCACGTATCTCTGCGCCGCCATGTAACACTAATATCCTCTATAAGTTTATGTGTTTATACCTTTATATTTTAAACACAATTTTTTGTATTCATTTTGTTTGTATGTAATATATTTCTATACTATTATTAAAACTTGCAAAAAACCGTAAACGATAATATATATCATTAGAAGATTGAAACTAGAAAGGAATATCAGTTGTACAATTTCTATAAATAGCTCGTCGGAGTCAAGCCCGAATAAGTTAAAATTGTCAATGCTTTTAACATACTAAAGTAAATTCTTTCAAAAGTATTTTCTAACCGATTTAAGGAAAAAGCGATTCTTATTTGAGATGGATTTGTCCCGAATCTGTTAGCTGTTTATCTCAAAACTAGTTTAAAACTGTGTTTATTACATTCGAAAAAGGGAAAGTACATTGGTTTTAGGTGTTTAAGTACATAAGAACAGATATGCGACACAATGTAAACACACTGTCAAACGTTCACACTGTTAAGCCGCTGTTACACGTTGAAACTTTTAGCTGAATTATATTGTGTGTAATAACGATGCGAAACAAGTTTCAGCGGGCGTTGCACCATGTAACATAGTCGGTTTCGTGAAACTTTAAGTTTGAATTTCCGTTGCCAGACAGGTTTCACGAAAAGTAGAACCGCTTTCTACTTTTGCAATAGTCGCAACGATAGCAGTGGCGAAGAATTTCACCGTGTAACACCACTTGGTGAAACTTGTTTCCCATCGTTGTTGCACACAAGTTTTAGCTAAAAGTTTCAACGTGTAACAGCGGCTTTAACCTTGGCAGGCGAGAAATAAAGGCGCGAACATGAGCACGTCTGCGTACCTGCAGTGACGTACTCTGGGGGCTGTCAAAGACTTGTTTCTGTTTAGAAAGAGGAAAAGAGCAGCGTTTGATTTTACTCTGTTGAAACTGTTTTGTATATAAAGTAAATTTGGGTACTAAATATATAATAATAAGCTTCTAATGGGAACTTTTTACAGTTAAGAAGTTATGACGCAAACAATAGCCAAGCTTTTCGAAGTAATTTTTCATGATATGATATAAGTGTCCACAAACTGTGTTAACCAGTGCAAGTAACCACAAGCCTTTTGTTGATAATGTTTTAGGTATTGATACAAAGAAAAGAAAAAAACCTGTTGCTAAGATGGTAATACATGAAATACTTGATCTGGTAGGACTTTAATTTGGCTCATTTAATTGTTTTTATGGCCTAACAAAAGTTAAAATTAGTTTTAAAGACACTGGTTATCTTTTGGAAGAACTTATTTCCTTTCTCTGGAAGGTATAAGTTGTAGGTTGGAAAAAAAAGTGCCTTCCTTCCCCTTCTACCGCGGAATTCGTTTTTGAAGTTACTTATTGATGCTGCAATATTGGCTTTAAAAGAATTCACGTTTACAAATAATTTTATATTTCTTTCTCATACTTCCAGTTCATAACGTTTACACATTATCGCAACAAACCACTAAAGGATATCTATTTTTGTTTTATCAATTTGCTATAAACAACTTTTGTTCTCATGAATCAAAGCTTTACTTTCAGTATTGGACACCTTTTCTGCGGAAATGACTCACGGAAAGACGCGGCCAAGCCCTTTCTGGTGCCATGAAAGCCTCTGCAATGTTTTATTCATTCCAAAGCCGCTCTATCCGTTTTAATGTTGGTATATAGGTTTTGTAAGTGTAAAATCTTGACATCTTCCTATAAATTAAAAAATAATGTCAAGTGCTTAACGTCAATATATGTTCGATTTTAAACATTCTTTTTGTCCATCTTTTATCTTTTAACATTTTGTTCTCAAAATTCAAACTCAACTTTGAGAGAGAGGAAGTTATATTAGCGCCCATTCGTCTCGTGTCAAGATTAGAATTCATTTCACTTTCGCTTTCAGGAGCAATATTTCAGTGGGCTTGGGCAGGAACGGGCAGAAACTGATTATAGAAAAGTAGACTAACGTTTGAGCCTTTGAAGCGAGATCAAGATTTCAACGAAAATGTGCAAAAAGCCAGTTTTGAATCTTCTAATGTTCAATGTTATCTTTTACGGTTTTATGCAGATACGAGGTAAAATTTTAGTTACTTTTATGTTTGTTAAACATATAATATTGAATTTGCTGGCACGTGAAAAAAAATGACTACATTTTTGATACACTAATGTTGGAGAGTCCAGTTACAGCTGTTACATTTACTCCTTACTCAGATAAAATAGGCACTGGAAATGAAGAGTTTGTAGAATGATATAAACTATACTGTATACATTGTTTAAGTTCTGTTCTGTGTGACAGTTTGTCCAAATGATAAGCAGCCAGATACTTTCAATTGACAGACTTTTAAAATGATATTTTAAAAAAGCTGTGCAGTGGAAAGACATTTAAAATTTTATTCGCCCTTTAAGACAGAGGAGATCGTATTTTGTTAAACAAGCAATAGTTTAGTATTTGACGTTACATAGCCATTAAGAACAAGTTGTTTAAACCTTCGCTTGAAATGGTTTAAAACAACCTAAAACTCAAATTAAATATTTTTTGTTAAAAAAGAACACTTTAATATAGCATTGTCAATTTGTCATTCTAGTTGTTAAAAGTAGATAATATAATGCCTCTCGTCTAACTCTGCATGTTTGGTTTTATTCACCAGTTGTACAAGGGAGGTTTGAGTTTGTCTCTTCCTTTCCGCGATCACTCCAATTTGGTTATGACGACAGATTGGAGATCGATTGCACAACAAACAATAGTAAGGCTTTAGTTTCGCTGTGGACCTCCAAACCTCTTCATCCATGGAATTTTACGGAGATGGTTCATGCACCTAGGCAATTAGTAAAGAATGGAAGCGTTTTCGTCTTGTATAAGTACAGTGTGGATGATGGGCACGGGCTCAGATGCAGGGCTGAAAACCCTGAGGGACAAATTATTTGGAGCCCAAAACCTCCTATAATCGTTTTCAATGGTAGGTTTTTCTCCAGATGTAAATTTAACCTGTTTTTAAGATCAATTATTTATGCTTATGGTGTACATGACTTCTGCGTACGTGAATATATTAGTTCAAACACTATTAAATTATCCAAATATTTGAATTGAGTCATCATAAACATCAAAGAGCAAAACTGATATATTTTCTAAAACCCTATAGTTCTAAAGTTAGTGATGTGCCATCCAGTGATAATTGAATATATTTTAGAACAAGCTAAAATTTTTAAATGTGAAATTATCTTCCCTGGTGAGTAAAATTCTACTCTAAAATTTACGAGAGTGCTAGACGGCTTTTACCCGCGCTGCAGATTAAAATGACTTAACAATTTGGCGTTTTAAAGTTCTCACTACGAATTTTGGGAACTGGGTTATCTTCTTAAGAAGGAGCGATAACTGAGCTCCAGAAAATAGTGGTCGAAATTTTAAAACGCCAAACCAATAAATTATTTTAAATGTGCAATGTGAATGTACACAGCTACCGGCTCGCTAGATGCTAAAAAGCACGGCGCTCTATTTATGCGCGGTATCGTTTTGTTGGTCAGTTAGCTTTTAGAATAATGCTGATAGTCCTCCAACAATACTCTTTGTTAAAAATACTTGCGACATCATAACTACTTGCAAATTTACCTACATAAAAACATGAAAACATAAAAAATACACACCAAAAAATGTTCTTAAAGTTGAGACAAACATACAACAAAAAAGAAATTTACAAATGCACGCAGCTGGTTGTATATTGCACAATGAACAAATATCTTTATCAAAAGTCAAATTCTGCTCAAAATTTTGTTGAGATAAATATTTAGGTTTAAGGAACACAGTTTCTAGTTAGTGTTTGTTTGTGAAGATAATTTTCAAATCGGACTGTCTTCTCTCCTTTTTTGCTATGAAGGGGCAATTTTTTTAAAGAGCAAATAAAAAAGGCTGAAATAAGATGACTATCGGCTGCGCTGACCACGAGAATTGAACTCGGTCATGCTTGGCGTCACGTTTTGTGTCGCTCCTAACTTTAGGTAGAATTGTTTTGTTTGGCTTTGTTTTTTCTTGCACCATATTGTAGTTTTTGTATATAACTGAGGCTGCAGACCTCAGCCTATGGCTGTAAGGTTGAAAGATAATAAAAGATTCGGATATACTAATACATGCATGATATGCGTTTTGAGCAGTCGTTCAATAACGTAACTTTTTCTTTTATTCACAACTTGTGTTAAAGATAACTAATCGTACGGCCTAAACTAAGTGGTGTGTGCAGGTTCCCTTATGACTGCCCCTGAGTCCAGAGTTGTTCAAAAGCCGACTAGCACTGACTAACACAAGGTTAAGATTTGTTGCGGTTTTCAACTTTGCAAAGAATGACTTAAGACTGCAGTGCTAGATTTGATACTTTTTTCCAAACAAATGCCTTATATAGAGGGTAAATATTTCCTTACTATTCAAATTTCGGTTTCACCACCAAGGGTTAAGAGTAAGGCCATCTCTGGAGGCGGGGAACGTCTATAATCCATGTTTAGGTACCGACAGGTGCTGGTACTCATTTTGGGTAAAATGTCTTCCTCGGGTATGTTAAATATCTTTTATAGATGATGTACTTAGTCTGTAAAACAACTAATCAATAAAATAAGAAATCAAAATTTAAAAATAATAAAAAGGCGTCTATCTCGAACATGCAACATGTATCCATGGCCACGACTAACGAGTTATAGATACTCGGTGTGAAAACATAAAGAAACCGAACCTAAAAACAAGGCTGATAAGTGCTTTCTTGGTTCTTATAATCTAGTTTGACTTTGATCAACAGATCTTGAAACGAAAGAGTTTCTGGGAATTGGCAAAGAACTACCTACTACTATAAACGCTGGCGAAACCCTCATATTGCAATGCTTTGTGAAACTTGGATTTACAGATCCAAATAGCGTCCGCTGGTTAAAAGATGGTGTTGAGTTAGCTGCTTCCAGCGACAAAAGACTAAAAATGAATCGGACATTCATAAAAATGTCCTTACTCTTTGGCGAGTTTATTCAGCAGGTGATAACAGTCAAAGTGATACCGGCAAATGAAGCTGATTCAGGACTGTATATGTGTAAGGGCCCTGAAGAAAGAAACAAAACAGTCAAAGTAAATGTCAAAGGTAAATGAAGAGATTATCTCAATTTTCTGTTTCGATTACCTGATAGAAAGTGTAGCAAAAACTTTAGTTTCATTTTCCTAGGCCACATATAAATTTATAAAAGGAATTTATGTTATTAATTTCGGTTTCGAAAAGAAAGCAGTTTCATTTTCCCGAGTTCAAAATCACCTAAGTGATGTGGTCTTCCATTTTCATGCATACAAGATTTTCTTCCACCTTCGAAATAGCAACTGCCTTTGTCCATTCAGCTATGAGGCAGTAGTTTTTTTTATTTATATATACTGCCGAACTCTCATCACCTATAATTTAATACTACACACATATTTAAATCATCACACAAGGTCTTCTTTAGCTACTCACGATTTTCGAAAATACTTACCATTCGACTGGTGCTTTCACACCCTGGATATTATTCTCGAAATTAATTTACTTTGATCTAATTATCCTATTTGTCGAGAAAGAATAAGAAAATGTATCTGGACCTCAATGCGGGTTGGTCAAATCCCGGTAATTCATTGTAAATTGCAAATAAAAATTGATTGATTAATTGATTGATTGATTAATTGATTGATTGAGATAATTGATTCGACAAGCCGGTTGGCCAAATCCTTGTCATTTATTGTAAATTTCGAATAAAATCGATTGAATGTTTGATTGATTAAATGATTGATTGATTGATTGATTGATTGATTGATTGTTAGATTGCTAGATTGCTAGTTTGATTGATTGATTGTTAGATTGCTAGATTGCTAGTTTGATTGATTGATTGTTAGATTGCTAGATTGATAGTTTGATTGATTGATTGATTGATTGTTCGATTGATTGATTGATTGATTGATTGATTGTTCGATTGATTGATTGATTGATTGATTGATTGATTGATTCATTGATTCATTGATTGATTGATTGATTGATTGATTGATTGATTGATTGATTGATTGATTGAGATGACAATTATCTCATTCGACAGCTTTAAAACCTCCGAAGCTATCTTGGAAGCCCGAAAACAAAGGGTCAATAGAAATCTCCGAGGAACAAGCCGTTTCCGTACAATTGCAATGTAACCTGGAACAGGGAAACCCTAAGCCCAAGTTTTTGTGGTTAAAGGACGGAAAACCCCTCTATCCAAAAGAAAACTGGTTAACAACTCCAAACTGCGCCCATCTGAAAGAGGGAATCTATTATTTCACAAATGGCAGTAAACAGGATGTTATACTTTGTGGGACCCCTATGAAGTATGAGAGGTTTGCTGGCAAGTACACATGTCATGCCGAGAACGAAAAAGGATCTGATAAAATAGACGTCGAATTAAATATTTTAGGTAGGAGAATGTGAAATTTGTTTTTCTATATTTGGTTTAAAAGAAGTACAGATAAATTATAAGTGTTCACTTGTTCAGCAAAGTGCTCGATGCTGGGTTGCAGAGCGTGATAAAATGAATCAAAATGTCAAAATGTTAAAAATATGATTGCCTCGGGGTGAAAAACAGTGTAACTGGCGTTTTAGACAACTTTTACCAATTTTATCAATTTTATCCATATTTTGATGTTTTAATGTTTTAATATTTTTAACATTTTAACATTTTGATTCAGTTTAAAAGAAATAAAAATCTCATTAGGAAGGAAGCTTTTGGTAAAAGCCAAATAAGTTAAGAATGACTCTAATGTTAGTAATACCAGTTAGCCAACTAATCCTTTACAAGCCTAAGTGGTTTGTTGGAAACGGTGCTTATCTCGGGTTTCTGTGTTGTTAAGCGAATGAGAGTCAATGCAACCCCTACATCGGATATGTTCCTTCCCAGGTTAACCCCCAGTAGCAGCTGGTAATCCTTTTACCGACCTCGCAAGGATGGAAAACTGAGCCCAATTTATTGGAAAGTTGGTCACATAAATGTCCAAGTCTTCTAATGTGGTTACAAAGATATATACCAGGTTTTCCTCCACAATGTCTTTGCCACTGTGTAAATGTGTCCTTCTCTCTATAACTTTTTGGCAACTCCTTGCCCACTTTCACATATATTTAGCTTGAGGTCTCTGATGAGAGCAACAAGTTGCAGAAACATAATAAAAACAATGATACATCTACACAGTGGCAAAACAGCGTGGATTTAAATTTGAGCCCGGAACCCTTACTGGGAAGTGGAAATCCTACCACCACGCCAAACGTACCGCCGTTAACATTGCTATAACTTTTGTTGTTTCTTTCGGGTATTTTCTTGCTTAAGGTGTTATGTTTTATCTCTAACAGCTCTAGCTAAAATTCAAGAACCAAAGCGAAAGAATACTCAATTGGTTGTAGAGTTTGGAAAACCGGTATATCAAATCTGCCGAGCGAGGGGCAACCCTCCCCCAGAGATTGAATGGCGTAAACTGCAGGCCACAGACTCAAAAATAATAAATCAAGGAGAAGGAAATCAAAGCGTCAGTCTATCAATTAGATCCATGGGTGAAAAAGACGAAGGGAATTACTCTTGTGTTGCACGTCAAGGCAACAAACATACCGATGAAATGTTTGTTCAGATCAAACTGGGTAAGTAACAGATAACAAATCCTGCTATAAGGCTGGTTTTACCCCCTTATAAGGTAATCCGGATTTGGAATTCAGGAAATGTTTCCTTGTGGAATCCGTAATCCGGAATCTGGAATCCAGCCCTTTTGGAATCCGGAATCAACTCAGGTGGAACAGGAATCCAGTACATGGGATGTGGAATCCACAGCGTGGAATCCGGAATGCAATGCTAACACGGATTACCTTATATGAGCCAAATGAATGGTAGGCAGACCTGAAATTTCCACGGGAACGGTATAACCTGCGTTGCATCCGGTCCACACTATGTCAAGGTTAATTTAGTCCAAAGGTGTGTGAGTTGTCTGCGACGCAGGCTAGCACGATAACACTTTCGTGAACTGCCTGGCGTTAACATAAATTGAAACAGTTTTTTATATTTACAAAAACAATTTTTTTTTCGTTATAAGTTTGTAAATCTAAAAATTTCCTTATAAACCAGCAATTGCAGAATTTAATGCAATCGATATATAAAACGAATGACATTTTTGTAAACTTGTTTCTTTTTCTAAGCTTCAAGACCAGGTGGAAAAGAGGAGAGCACGGCCAACTCTAACTTCCTTATCGGTATAGTGATAGGGTGTGTTGCTGTGGCTCTCATCATTGCCGTTGTTGCGCTTTACGTCGGCAACCGGAGGCACTCGATCATCAGGAAAAGGCACCTGCAATTTTCTCCAAACCTTACCCTGAGGTAAGTAGCTAGTTGCCCTTATTCTTTTAGAAATACCACCTTTTTAGAAATATCAATAAAAAAATCCATATCCATTTTTTTTATTTTTAGTTCACGTATCTTAAAAATCTTGAACGTATGACCATTATTTTCACCATCTATATTTTTGTCTTCATCGTCATCATCATCGTCATCGTCATCGTTACGGTCATCGCCATCGTCATGGCCGGCATCGTCATCGTCATCGTCATCGTCATCGTTATCGTCACCGTCATCGTCATCGTCATAGCCGGCATCGTCATCGTCATCGTCATCATCATCGTCATCGTCACCGTCACCGTCATCGTCATCGTCATAGCCGGCATCGTCATCGTCATCGTCATCGTCATCGTCATCGTCATCGTCATCGTCATCGTCATCGTCATCGTCATCGTCATCG
>JAOBYJ020100806.1:0-10474 GCA_025403565.2 Palythoa heliodiscus
ATCCAACATTATTAATCTCAAATAAGACTTTTCTTCAACTTGTTCTCAAATTTGAGAATTCTCTGTAGACAATTCACGTCAAGCGATTTGTTTTGATCATTTCCATAGTTTGAATTTTCAGCGTGCGGCCATCTTGCAATGTGACGTATAATGGTTGCAGTGCCAGACCCCCACTCGTTCATCGCTTTTGTTTCTAT
Source organism: Palythoa heliodiscus (assembly GCA_025403565.2). NCBI lineage: Eukaryota > Metazoa > Cnidaria > Anthozoa > Zoantharia > Sphenopidae > Palythoa > Palythoa heliodiscus. The sequence continues at coordinate 198 of JAOBYJ020100806.1, forward strand.
ATCAAAAGTAGAGACTAGCTAGCTCTGCAACGTTAGAACGTTACATTTCAAGATGGCGGCCAATGGGAAATTCAAACTATGGAAATGGTCCAAACGAATCGCTTGACGTGAGCTATATACAGAGAACTATCAAATTTAAGCTGCTGATATGGATACAAGTTAAAGAAAAGTTTCATTTCAGATTAATGTTAGACGGCCGAGAATCCCTTAACGACATTTTATTTACATTCGCACACGTATATTCTGATAAAACTATAGTATGTCATGTTTGTTTTTAAATTTCCTTTTAATTTTTTAAATTAAGAAAAAAAATACGAACATAAGTTATTTACAGTTCTAATAAGCAATGCCTGATCCTCTGAAAGGGTTATCTTTTAAAATTTTTATAAGGTTTATAATTTTTAGTATATGTAAGCAAGTTACATGGTAGCTTTCCTACAAAATCACCTTAATAATTTTGTTATGAAGTAAAACCAGGTTATTTAAGTATAAGAACATATTTTTGATAACTCTAAGATTACAGTTTTAGGATACTTTGGAATCAGTACATTGTAATGGCAAAATAGCCTCTCAACAGAAAGTTACGCTATAATTATTAAACTCAATAAATTTTAATCCATTCCTAGTAGAACTGGTAGGTATAAAATTGGTGTCTTGTAATTCATAGAATCGTCAATATTTTTGTAAGTAAAGAAAGTTATTTTGTTAAACAGCATGCTCTTTACAGGATTCTACCGCGGCAGTTCCGAGACCTAGGTGTACTTGTAATGTTCGATGTGTGTAGGCCTCCCATGCTGGACGAGTTTGAACAAATCGAATAAAAAAAAATGAAGTGAAGTGTTGCGACTTATGAGTAGCGGTGCAAGAAAAAACTAACTAGCAAATTCCTTTTAATTAGAAGCTCCCCTAAATATACGGCTAAGAATAACACCTTCGGCCTCACAGCAGTTAGATATGCATCGAGCACAGCCTCAATATTGCCTCGGTATCAACCCAGAATAAGGCGGCGTGGTTGGCGCTGTGGTAAGATCTCCGCCTTCCAACCACAAGCTCCCGGGTTCAAATCCCGGCTCTGCCGAGTGTTGAACATTTGTGTGACCTTCTTTTCCGCACACGTCCTTACGGGGTCGGTAAAATGAGTACCAGCTTCTTCTGGGGGCTAACCTACGATGGATTAGTGTCCCGTCCAGGGGGAGTCAATAGGGACCTTAAGCAATGAGGACGGGAACACTGACGACGACGGCTCAGAAAAAATATATTCCTGGTTTTCTCTTTATTTCTTTCTTCTGGTCACTGGGGTTTTGTTTTCTTCGCCTTGAACTTTGTGAGCAGAAAACAATTAAATGTTCCTCCTTAAAAATAAACAAAAACTAATAATATTTTTGTTATCACGTCCTCATAGTCCCGAGAACTTAAAAAAAGGTCTTTTCACGTTCTAATTTGAGCGACGACGACGTGCAGGTGCTCAGCACGATGCATTCCAACGTGCAGTTATTGTATTTACCATTGTTCCTTGCCGTCGTCGTCGGCGTCGCCGTCCTCATTGCTTAAGGTCCCTATTGACTCCCCCTGGACGGGAGACTAATCCATCGCAGGTTAGCCCCCAGCAGAAGCTGGTACTCATTTTACCAACCCCGTAAGGATGGAAAGCTGAGTTAATATTGGCGGAAAAGAATTTCATACAAATGTTTAACACTCGGCAGCGCCGGGATTTGACCCCGGGACCTTGTGGTTGGAAGACAGTGATCGTACCACTGCGCCAACTTTGCGGGAAAAATATGTCTAAAATAACTCAGTCTGTAAAAATTCAGTTACATAGACCTATAGCATGGCAGCTGTTTTCTCCGGGTTATGGGCTCCTGACAATATACAGCTTTCTAATGCATTCATGTTAAAGAGTTCTTTCACAAAGTGTTTCCACTAGAAAACCACAATAAGGTTCATTCATAAGGTTCATTCTTCCAAACGTCTTGAGACATGGCAAAGAATTGTGCTGGGTTGATGATCGTTGATCCCGCTAAGCTCTTGTTCCCAGTGCTCCAGCCAGGCCGCCTCTACATCATGTACGCAACACTCGTGGTGTTTTTCCATACATTATCCTTCCCAGTTGCAGCCACTCTAGAGTCGTTGAATGCGTCTACTGAGAGTCTCCGTATAAACGTCTGTAGAGCTTTGGAAAATGCCGACACCTCTAACAATTCTGGCTCATACATTGTAAGTACTGTGATTATGCCTTTCCCAACAAGCACTTAATTTGCTGCCATCATCCTGTGGTGGAAATGCTTGTATGTTGAAGAGCATTTACAGTGGCACTTCGCAAAACTGGTTAATCCGGTTTTACCAGTTATTATGCTCATCACGTTTTTCATGATCAAAAAATAGGCGGGAAAACGTCTAACGGTCGACGTCACTTACATCATCAAGCAGCTCCTGCGTAACATCGAAAGTCGCATTTCCAGCCTTTCCTGCGATAAATAAAAAACAATTAATATGTTCGACTTTGCGGGGTTGAATAGTCTGTGAACTGGTCGGACTGCTTATTCTACACAAGCTTAAAATCAGGTTCAACAATAAATACATTGGACTGTATAGGGACGATGAGCTGGTCGCATTTAGAAAGATCGGATCAAGAACAGCCGACAGGTTAGGAAGCCATTCTACGATGCTCTCCGGTGCATGTGTGAGGCCTGAAGTTATTTAACCCAGTAAGACTCCGAGCCAAGACCAAGTCCGCAAATGTATGCGACCTCCTCTTCGCTGACGACGCTGCTCTAGTTGCACACAGTGAAAGAGAGCTATACAAACCCTTCTGGACAGTTTTTCAAGCGCTTGTGCGGCATTCGGCCTTATTATAAGCCTGAAGAAAACGAAAGTCATGCATGAAGGCGCTGAAACCGCTCCAACTCTACCTATCAATGACTTCACCCTGGAAGTTGTCCTTCTGTTTACCTATCTTGGTTCAACCACCTATGCCAACGGATCTCTGGATGCAGCACTCGGGAAAAGAATTGGCAAAGCAGCAACAACTATGACGAAGCGTTCCTCCCGTGAGGGAAAAAAGAAGCTTTATTTAATACCACTCAGACGGAGATTGCCGTATACTGTGCCTGTGTCTTAAGCACTTTGTTTTATGGAAGCAAATCATCGACGACCTACGCGGGGCAAGAAAAGCGCTTACACACGTTCCACATGCGTTGTCTTCTTGTCTTCGCCGCATCCTTTTCGTACATTGGACGAACAAAGTGACCAATAACGACGTACTTGAAAGAACTGGTGTTCCCACGCTCTTCACCTTACTCAGATAGCGCAGGTTGAGGTGGCTGGGTCACGTACGCCGGATGTCAGATGGGCGAATTCCAAAAGACCTCCTTTATGGTGAACTAGAACATGGATTAAGGCCTGTGGGACGTCCGAAGCTCTGTTTAAGGACACGTGTAAGCGAGACATGATGGCAATCGGCTTCGATGTGGAAAACTGGGAGACGCTCGCCGCGGATCGTGGCAGATGGAGGATAAACTGCAGCGCATGTCTCGATGAAGGAGAATCAAGGATAAGAAAAGAGGCCACGGCAAAGAGAGAGAGAAGGAAGGTGGCCGGAAATGCTCCACCAACGTCTGTTTTCGTGTGTTCTGGATGCAGTCGTGTTTGCAGTTCATGAAAATTGGGCTTTTCAGCCACCAGAGGGGCTGTCGCAATATGCCCTAATGTCATGGACTATGATTAAGTCCGAACACAACCTACTACTAGTTAATGTTAATAGTCGGCGACCAGCGAATAAGCGGAGCTTGAAGGCGTAACTTCTCATATCCGCTCGTTCGATATCCTGTATTATTGTTATTTTAATCAAAGGGTAAATAAAGTTGTTGTTGTTGTTGTCATTATAACAACCTTTTTATTGGGTCAAAATTAACTCTCAGGCCGTAATTTCGATTTTTGAAAATATCGCCCCGAAAAAAAATTGCAAAAACTTTTTAGTATTTTTCCTGAAATAAGTTCACTAGATGGGTTCTTTTGGCGACTTAAAAAAAATTTGAATTTTTGCAACTGAATTGAGATTCTCGATTTTTACAGGCAGCCTCTCTTAAGTCTTTCTTGACTCACTCGAGATTAGTATCACTGGATGGGTGGAGTGGTGGAGGGTCCATTTAATGAGCTGAGTAACTCCAATCAGATCAGGAAAGGATAATGATAAGATTCAACTTCAAAACTATTGGCTTTTATTGGATTTAAAGTTAAAAATGTTTTTTCACAATAGTCCTGTTAGTATTGTAGTTCTTACATCCATTTTGTCTACGATAAATGTTCTGGAAGAAGGAAAATCATCTCACCTAGGGCTTATTCAAAAAACGGCACAGTAAAATATAACAAATAGTTATTCTTGCTACATTTATCATACAAAACAATAAACCCAAATAAGTGATTTGATTTCTGTGATAAAAAATTTTTGTAGCTTTTACTTGTCAAGGGATAAATTAATGTTTTTAAACAAAATGAATTTAAAACTTTGAGCTGATGTCAGATGACATCACAAGTAATAGGTTATTGTGGTAAAATGCACAGTGCAATTTATAGTTGTACAATAGGAACTTGCTGTATTGTTATTGCTAAAATATTGCTTTTCATTTCTGATCAATCAGGAATGTAATCTAATATAGTTTGTTGCAATTTCAGCTGCATTTCCCATTTAGCTTTGCTTTCTGGCACCTTTTGCATCAAGTTTGCTAAATGCTGTGAAAATAACTCATCAGAGTTTGGCTTTAGGCTGGTTCCTCCATTGTTCTCTGCAGATCTCACTGATATTTTCTTCTCTAGTCTAGTGAGAACTCCAAGCATTGTTGATTCAAGATTATCTGCTTTTCTTTTCCTCATTTCAAGCATTCTTACTGTACCACAACCTTTTTCTGAACTTCCATAGCTTTTATGTTTTCCAGTGTTACATTTTGTCTCATTTGTTCTAACATGTACACCATTTGATTCCCTTATTCTATTTTTGTGGGTACTAGTTGAACCGGGACTTGGAACTATGTTGTTGGGTATGTCTGTGTTGCTAAAATGTTGAGTGTTTGAGACTGCAGCATCATATTCATATTCTCCACTACAAGAAGGAACTTCATTTAGCTCATCAGATTTCTGAAAAGTTGCTAAATATGTGTTATTTACATCACATATGATGTCATTCTCTTTTGGATAAGTTGTTAAGCCACTGTTATCTGGGTTTCCTAGGCATGTTGAGTTCACATGAACAGTTGTGCCACTGACCTCCAAATCATCACAAATTTTTTCATCCATACTAGCTTCCTTTTCTTTAATATCTATTTTATTTTCAGGTGAGCTGTCATCTTTTGTAGTACCATCCTTAAGACAGAACAACAAATAATAGAAAAAAGTTACAAAAAGTGATACAGTCAATAGCATGATATCTTAGGAAAGTTCTTTAATTTTATTATAATCTTGGAAAGTAGAACAAAATCAAGCCAACCTTTAATACAAAAATTTATGTTCCTCAACATTTTATGTATATAAACAATTTTAAAAATAACATACTTTAGTTTCCTGAGGCTATCTAGTTACGAGATACATTCTTAAAAACATATTTATGAATTTTATATAGAGAATAATACATAGTCACTTGGAGATATGGAATTTATTTTTGAGTGTTCAAACTTACATCTCATGAGTGAGTGCAGCAAAACAAGTGAGATGTTAGATTTGAACACGAGAAAATAAATTCCATATCTCCAAGCGACTATGTATTATTCTGCTGATTATATAAACAACAGTGTCTTACAAGGATTTAAACCATTTTAGCAAGCAACTTTCACTTCCCGTTCATAGATAAATGGCTTACAAGCCCCAGACTTACTTTCATCTTCTTTTGGCATTTATGTTTTCTTTAACTTAAATAAGCTTGTCTAAATTCCTGTAGTTGCATGATACAAGCCTCTCTGCCATTTTAAAGTTTTATTTAAACTTGTCTATATGTTTTATAACAAAATTTTCAAGAGCCCAAACAGACATACAACTGATGCTAAACAAGTGTCAAGTGCATGCAACAACAGCCATTGCCATTGATAGTAATGCAAGAAGATTACTGAGTGGCAGAACAGTGATATTCATACACGTAAAATTATTGTGCCAATTAAAAGCCCCGGGACGCTTATTAATTTTTCAATATTCTTACCCCCTCCCCCACGGGATGCTTGTTAATTTTCCAATATTCTTACCCCCTCCCCCACGGGACGCTTAAATTATTGTATTTTTACATGTGTTTGGATAAGATGTTTCTCAGTGGCTGATAACTCTTTAAGACACAGGGTTTTATACGATAAAATATATTCTTATATCAGGGCTAGTGACAGGGTGCATGGGTACAGGACTGCACAATTCAGTCAAACCCGCACAATGATGCACAATTTCTAAAAATCCACAAAAACCTGCATAATAGTGAAATATTTACTCAAAAATTTATTAGCTGTTTCTATTGAGTATGAAGATTTCTAGAGTATTTTTGGACAATTTTGAGGCTATTTACCTTCGTAAACTAGACTGAAAACACCCCAGAATGTCCACACTTCACTCAGAAAACTCGTCGCTGCTTGTGCTGTCCTGGGCACTAGTTTACATACATTTGAGGTTTGCAATGCATTGTAGGGCAATCACCTCCAGTGTTTTTCTTTTGCTCATTTAACAACTTTAGCAAACATAGAGTCACAAAAAAATAGGTTCTACACTTCAGGCAATAAGATGAAAAACAGCCAAAGTAAAATCTAAAAGTAAATTAACATTACAGGAGAAAATGAGAAGCAGAATTCAATGTTTACGTTGACAAGGAGTGGGAGACCAAATATTTTGTTTGATGCAAGATTATGCAATCCTGCACAATATCCCGCGCAATTGACTTTTTGTCCCACACAATTTGCCTCCAAAATCATGCACAATTTCAACTACTTTTTTCTGTACTCTGTCAAAAGCCCTGTTATATACTGTATCTCAGTGTTAACACTCTATCTAATTTCATAACAGCACATTTGTAACAAATTCAATATTTTCAAAATGCTTGAATGTCAACAATAATTTTCTTACCAAGTATCACTAACAACATTCAAAGCAAAAATTTGTAGAATTACTTGTGCTTTGAGGCACTAAATTGTTTATGAGTTCTGTCCCCTCTTCTTTTGATGTGGTCCTGAACCTAAAGATTAAGTTCTCTGCAGTCATTTTCATTGGCAAGTGATTATCACATGATTGATTCTTACCAATGGCATTGTGTGCTTTTACTTTGAAAATTGTTGTTGAATTATAAAAATGCAATATCATTCATTCAAATACATTTCAAAATTATGTACATATAACTGCTTTTAGAATAAATTCTCCAAGGTTTCTTAATTCAGGTTTGTGATCCTTCATTGTTATAGTGACTGGCAGAATTTTTAAATTAGTTTCTTTCTGACTATATTTCATTCATACAGTAGTTTTAAGGATACTGATACTACACATTAATGCCATCCTTACAATTAGCCTAAAATTGAATTCAATTGCTTATCCCTCACAATCCGGCATAATCCATGCTACTGGAACAATATGAAGTGCTCATTAAAAAAGATACATCCTCACAAACACTTTACTAGTGCTATTTCTAAGTTATTTAGTTTTCAAAACCCTGTAGAAGTATCAATGATGAGAGGAAAATTCTGGCATTTTTATACATTAAGCAGGCAATTGGACCAGTACAAGTTTTCATTCTTAAAATATAGATCCTCATTGGTGTAGAACTTAAACAATTTGCTTTGGGAAAATATGATTAATACTCTCAAGAAACTTATTCTTTCCCCTGTACAGTACCCTCTTTTAACATTCTTAAGATCCTGTAGTTCTAATAAGCTGCTAACCACTGTAAACAATACAATAAAATAATTCTGGATCCTGCTCTTGAAGCACAAATTTCGAAAAATCTTTACTCCATGGCTCAGAGCTAGTAATATTATTTTTGAAAAAATATTTGGGTGCAATATATTTTGATCAGATCACTCTACCTTCAGTCACAATGAGACATTAGGAGTGTAAAAAAAGGCAATCAAAAGTTTTCATGCTTACCATGTTATGAAAATATGATGAGTTCTGAAGTACTGAAGGTCTTAAATAAGGATCCAACATTTCGAAGAACTGCCATCTTGGCTTGTATGTGAACTCATAATCATCACTTAGTTTTGCTTTTTCTTGTAAGTCCATGAGCTTTTTCAGCTCCCTTGCATAGCAGGTTCTAAGACAGGCAATCTTCTTGGCCACTTGTTCCTCTGATGAATTCAGCACATACATTGATATAAAATTAAAATATAAGTTTCTATATATGTTAAAACCACTGAATTATGAAGGTTTATTGTTAATGCCATCAATTACACATTAATAAAGTTCTCAGTCACAATTCACATCAAAATAAAACTGCTCATTCACAAAAACTGAAAAAACTTTGCCTGTCCTTTTTAAGACTGCTGTTGTGCCCTTTTTGTAGAATATCTGTTGATCTGCTTTTCATTTCACTCCAAACTGGGTGAAACAATTTCAGGGAACAAAATAACTTGAAGGTAACTGCTAATATATATTAGTTTCGAACAGTTGTTCAACACTGTGCCATCTTGTAGTATTTGATCCTTGTCAAAACATCTGGGACCAAATTTAGTCTTGAGACTGCTGTTAAAAAGTTTCATGGGCTAAAAAATTGTATGTGGTTTTGGTTTGAGGGCGTATTTTTTCGCAATGTCTCCTTCACATGAATATGCCGACAGGGGAAAAAAATTAAAAATGAAACAAGCTGAATTGAAAAACAATGCAGCAAAGTGTTTGAAAATTGATTACCCATGGCTATAAGTAATTATACTGCTTGACTCAATTATTCTGTGTTAAAATTTATTTTCTTTGATTGAATATTATTGAGATGACATATATTTTGTCATCTGACTGACAGATTGCTTATCTCAATCTGTTTATTGACCATGCTTTGTAGTGATAGTGCTTACTGCTGAGATTATGTTGGGTTTTAAGCTGGCAATGGAAGAGTTATTGCAACTTAAAGTTTGAATGAGTACTAAAATGCTAGCCATTTAACTATTAATTGTTCTCCCAAAGACTAAGTCACAATATCCGCAAGTGCTGTTCTAGTTAAGAAAATAAATAGAATGTCAATGTAGGTTACACAGGAGCAGGTGTAGCACAGTTGGTAAGTGCACTGCCTTCTGTGCTGGAGGTCCCCAGTTCGATTCTCAGTGAATCCAATGCCTATTTCGACTTTCCTCTGATCTGTGTAGCTTGAGCTTTAAATACCCGTAAAATGGAGCACTGATAGAGGAAGGGGGCTAAAGTGCGCACCGAGGGCCACAAGTTTATCAGTTTCACTGTTAAGTGAACACTGTCACGTGTTACCCTTGTTAAATAAAGCCTCTTTACCTTTTTTACTGGAGTCAAATTAATGTACATTTATACTTTTGCCTTGATGCCCCTCAAGAGTTTGAAGAATGCGCTGCTGCAACAAAAGTTTTTGAGGCAAAAAGTGCTGTGCCCTACGAGAAGGCCAGTTCGAGGCCTGACAGGGGGTCCCTTGAAGAGTTTTTACTCGTGCCTCTGATGTGCACAGAAATGCTGCTATCTTAAGGATATTGAGTGCGTAAAAACAATAGCATTTGACAACATCATCCTTTTTCTTTACGTTTCTCGTTGGGAAAATAAAACTGTAAAACGAATCAGAAGGGAAAACAATTGACCATATAAAGAGAGCCAACTACCGTTTTCCTATTTAATAAGATAAAAAACGTGTGAGTCATTGATATATCAATACTTTCAAGGTAAATTATAGTCCCTTAGCCCGCGTTCCTCCACGGCTCCTTGTTGAAAACAAAAATGGCTTTCTGACATTAGTTTACAAAATTAGTTAAAAAGAATCAAACCTGTCATTCCGTTGCCCATCTCTGAAATTATCCTCCTACTTGCAGCTAATCTGAAATCTCTCCTGGTATAAATTGGACTTAAAGGGTTCCACAAACACTCGTTTCCTATGTAGAGTTCCACAAACTTTCTTGTCTCATCTGCACTCATCTCCATTGCTCTCCTACCCGCCATCTTTGATGGTCAACAAACCTAGAGCCCAGTTTCCAAGCTGAACCAGCCTGACCAACTGTTGCAAGCTGCTCAGCTCCCAGGCGAGGCGGGTGAATGTTTTTTTAGGCTTTTTTGGACTTCGTGGTCGAGCGGTATTGGGAGCGAGCGAAAACTTGAAACACCGCCTG
>JAOBYJ020100910.1:0-10474 GCA_025403565.2 Palythoa heliodiscus
GGCACCCCCCATCCCCCCCCCACTTCATTTTAATAAAATTTATGAAACATTCATGTGATTGAAACATTGTAAATATATTTACTGTTGTAGACACATTTAACATTTGGAAAAGAATTTACAGAGGCAGTTGAGTTGAAACAAGTTGGTAAGTTATTTTATAATACTAAATAAATAATTGATCATGTTTCATTGCTGCCTTTATGCAGTCTCTGACCACAACATAGAAATTGTAAATTATGTTTAATACTTTTGTCAAATACAGAACTGCTGTATTTGAAAAAAGCATTTCATAATGTACATGTTTGTTTAAAAGAGAAGCAATAGTTTGCTCCTGCTCAAAACTGCCAAATATTGTTTTCGGTCAAAATGAACACCATTGGAATTAAACTTCCAAATAGTGTTTGTATTATTTGCTTAAGCAAATTCTTGCAGTGGTTTTCGTGCTGAATTTTTGCTTAGTTTCTGTCAGTGTGATAGTTAATAACTTTCTCTCTTTTCATCAATACAGCCCAACAGGAAGCTGAGAGGGCCCGTTTTCTTGTTGAAAAAGTAAGTACAAAATTTTAAAGCTAAAACTGAACCCTCTTCCAATCAATCTTTGATAGGTTTAATACTAAATCTTAACGAAAAGAAGTACTGAACTTGTAAACTACTGTGTGTCGGACCAGCCATCCTGCTGAAGAACTATGGGTTTTGCCCTTCAAGTTGGATTTAAACTGATAATCCACTCTTTAGGAAAAAGCAGCCTGTTAGAAATTACTAGTTTAGGGCCATTTTTGAACTCCTAAAGTCTTTATCTGTATACTTTTTAGAGCTTAATCAAGGTGTAGCAGAATTTTTACCCAAACCATTTCTTGTTGTTGTTAAATCTAGGCAGAACAACAGAAAAAAGCAGCTGTAATTTCAGCCGAGGGCGATGCTCGTGGTGCCAAACTTCTAGCTACGGCTTTCAAAGATGCTGGCGAAGGATTGGTCGAGTTAAGGAAAATTGAAGCAGCAGAGGAAATTGCCGATAGAATGTCGCGCTCAAGAAATGTTGCATATCTTCCACATGGCCAGAATATGCTGCTAAACCTGCCAGTTGGTCGTTAGAAAACGGCTGAAATATCAGGCAATAATATGGACAGTAGCCGTTCAGCTTGTCGGTGCTTGACAACTTTTGACTGATAGTGATAAGTAAGTCACAGACAGTTTTCAAAGCAGTTTTCAGCACGAGACGGGAGTATGGAAATGCATCCGTAATTAAAATACCCTTAAGAATTGTTCAAAAACCGTGTTCTTTATAAATAAACTCACTTGTTTTCAAAGAGTGATTGTTTGTAATGAATATAGTTTATGTTGATTTTTTTAAAATGTAGTAGTGCTTAGCAGGAAGTTATACTTTGTGTCAACTGATCGTTTGCCACAGTTACAAAAAGAGTGTATTAAAATTAGAAAGTCTTGGAAATGTCGGATTTTCAGCATGATAGCAAAAATTTTCTGGCGTAGTTCTTAACGGAATTAAAGAGATTCGTGAATTTATTTCTTTTTATTTCGTGTTGCTTTTTCCTAACAAACTGACCAGTTTCCTATGCTGTGTTTTTGTCGGTTTCTCGATACAAACAAAGATAATGATAATTTTATCGCTGTTAACGACTGCTAGATGGATTTATGCCTTGTTATGAAATATCGTCACGTGACCGGTCTCTGGATATCAAATTTTCTGAAAAGTATTTTAAGAAAAATGACGGCCAAAGCGTTGTGGATCAAGGACAGCTTCCCTTGCAATGCTTATCATTTCTAAATGAATGAATTTACATCACTAATGTTTCTGTATAGTATAATACTCACAAAATTTGAGTGGAGACATTTTTTTGTCCAGAAAAACATAAATTTCAGTTTCGAAAACTGTATACGTAAAAGATCACACTATAGGAGATAGATCAAAGTAACTACTGAACTTGCAACCGGTAGAGGGAAGACTGCGTTTAATAAACTCGAATAACTCGAAACTAGCGAAAAAGGAAAGTTATGTCATTAAGTGATTGTATCTGGAAATGTTTAAATACGAACAAATTTGATGTGATGTTACATTAGGCAGCTTTTCATGCAACTTGGCTCGCAACACGACTGGCATAGCAGGACGACTTGCACGCGCCATTGCAGCATGTAACATCTCGTGTAATGACTAAAATCATTGCGAGACAAGTTGCAGACATCCAAGCTAAAAGTAAAATCCTCTTCTAGTTTTTGGAATGATTTCAGTTACAACGCTCACTGAAGTCGCAGAAGTCATTGCGCCGTGCAAGTCGTGCAACATTTCTTTGCTGGTCTACATGTTTCGCCAAGGCGTTGAGAGGCAAGTCGCACAAAAAATTGCTGCGAGGAACGTCACTTGTACTTCGATATACAAAAAGGGTACCGTCACTGAAAAGCTTTGAAGGGCTCAACATTTCAACTTAGCCACATTTCATGAACGAAATTTGAAGTATTTTATATTTTTTACCAAATTACCGAAATTACCAATTTTTGTTCTATAAGGCCAAATAAAAAAATATTTCTCGGTTTCACATCAACGCCTTCATTTTAAAATAGCTGCCGCATTTTAATGCAACTGCAACTGTTTTTTGAGTATACAAAACATATGGAAATAAACGTGTATTGTCGATCTGCTTCGTGAGCTGAACCAAAATGGCTCGTTTGCTGTGCTTCCTGCACTGCAGAAAAGAAAAAAAAAGAAAAACTTTAGGCCGCATTTACGTTTACGAAATGTTCTGATGAGAAACCGGGAATCTTTTATATTTGGCCTAACGTAGCTTGATGTAAAAAAGTGGCAAGTTAACTTGAAAACGAACCATCAGGCTCAGTTAATCAGGGTGTTGATCCAGGTTTCCGCTTTTTAGATCACAAATTTATTAACAAGTATAATTATATTCTTCTTCAAAAGTAATGACGTTATCCACTAGTATTTGTTTCTCGTCGATTCACTCTGCCAAAAAGGGGTCGATCGATCAGCAAAAAACCCCTTGAGCTTTCGCACGTCAGAAGGCAGCAACCTCGAAATAAACCTTATCTGAGATGACCTGCAACATTGTTTACTAACTCAGGCTTTTCAAGTATATTCTAATATCTAAATAGGCTAAGGGTTTTATTTTTAAAAATTCGAAAGAGAGTTGGATGCCAAGAAAAAATCTCTTATAACTCGCTAGGTCAGTAAATACTGAAGTAATTGAAAAACTTAAATCTCCATATTTTTTGCAGTTTTTGTTCTATTCCTTTTATTTTCTAAATATTATTTTGTACCATATAGCTTAAAAATTTCAAAAAATTGGGTCTTTGCGACGAGAAACAAAAATAAGTGAGCATGGCCTCCTCTAATTTTTTGGATGGGACTGAGCGTTTAGATTTAGAATTTGGTCCTCCAATGTTTTTAAAATGTTCTAAATCATAATTGTTCGTATTTGGTGTAACTCATGTTATTTTAAGTTCAACAGTTTTCATAATTCGCGAGTAACTTTCTTAATTCATTACACTTGTGAAACTACCAGAATGGAGTCCCTGTCTGCCATTCAAACACTGTTTATCGAAAAGTTACGAGGTTTGTCATTTGCTATACACGTAACTACAAACTGTACTTGTAAATTTCACATTCGTAGGTGGATATTGCTCTAACAAACAGCCGACAATTTATTTTTTGATTTTGTGCTGTATCAAAAAAAGTTCTTCACCTTTCTCATCCACGGATATGTTCTTTGCATATTCTAAAATTTTCGTCATTTTTCAGCCCAAACTTGCAAAAAGGATTCTTTAAATACGGATGTATGAAAGCCTTGCGGCGTATTGTGTTTACTACGTAAAGATCTTTTCGTTTCAGTTTTAGAAACTGACACCAAGCAAATTGAAAAATTTTGCACCAACGCGCAAGATTTTCGACAGTTAGTCTGCACAGTGTTTTATTGAGATTTGGAGTAGCTTTGATTTATTACCCAGTGTTATTCGCAGAGATCCAACTTTCTTCCCCTAAAGGTTCTTTTTCTACACTTAAAACTGGGAAGCTTAGTGTAAGGCTACTTCCTTGCCAAAGGCATTCGGTGAGAACCAAAACGGGTGCACAGTATTGATACTGTATATCAACATTGCCATGGGAAAATTTAAAAGTTTCAATATAATGACAGCGTGCGACTCTGAGTGTGCGACAGAAAACAAGATTCTAATGTTTTTATAATTCCTAGTTTCAATTAGTATAGTAATGGTCTGGCTATGCGGAAGTGAATAAAGATAACGACGTGGGAAGATAACAGTTGTTGTTCCTTTCAGCTTTTATTGCAATGTTTTTTCCCACGCCAAAAACTTAGTTATCATGAAATTGTAAATTTTAGCAAAAGGGTGTCGTTAAAAATTATCAAAACGTTGCGACTTTAGGTTTTGCAAATGATGACAAGAGAAGCGTCTATCGAATAAACCGACATTCTATATCGTGTTCTATGGACATTCCTTGAATAAAAGATAATGGGGTTTTATTATACAACAACAAAAAGTAGTTTTAAAGGTTGTCAAAAACATTTTTTTCTAAAGCTCTTTTTGTCTTATTCTGCAATTTTATAAGTATGAACATCTGGTATCGTCAGATTCCAAAATCTTAAAGAATTGTATCTTAAAAATTCCGTTCCAGCTTAATGAAAAAGGGAGAAAATGATCTTAAAAGTCGTTAAAAATTGTTGAGTCGTTGGTTGAGGTAGATTTAACCCGGTTAATTGTTTGATTGAAGTTTTTGATCGCCGCTTTGTTGGCCATTCGGAAATCATCTGAACACACAACTCAGCCGGACCGCATTATTTCAAAGTAGCTCTCTCAAATCCATTTTAAAATGTTACATGTACAGTAACTTCAAAGTATAATGTAGTCGCACTATGTAACGCAAAAAGCTACAAATTATAAAACGTTTCATTGCATATTGTCTGAAGAAAACGCTCTCGACTCAGATTCATTGCTTAGTAATAAAATCAAAACAGCGACAGTTTACTTAACTATCTAAACAACGAAACATTACACAGTGAAACACCATTCTATCTAATGGCCAACGTGCAGATAATTCATTTTTTAGCATCTATCAAAAAGTGTCTCATAAAATAATATTAGGAGCTTGATGAATATTGATGTTGGCAAATCAAAATCGGAAAAAGTAGCCAGTTTTTCCGAGAAACATATTGTACGATGTTTTTTGATGTCGTGAGTTGTCATTTTAATTATGCGTTTAGTATTTGGCGTGTTATTCCACCAACTGCAAAATGTTTGGTTCGACTGATCTATTTTAAGAAAAAAGATTAGTACCAATTAGCGGCATTAATATTTGATTACGTTTTTGGACAAATTTCCATTAGGGCTGTGCAATTATGTGTAAGGTGGTCGTATAGATGCATTACCAAAGACAAACAAAAAAGTCATGTTACAATAGGGGGCTGGTACAGTGGGGTTAGCGACATCTGACAGATTTCTGAATACACTTTTATATGAATTACAAACAGAGGCAAAATTGGGTGAACAGTTCTTAAAAAGATTTGTTTTCCTTTTTGGCATGCTGAAATTAATCTGAAACAGTTTTAATTACAACTTTTGTAACAGTAAAATCTGCGTCTGGTCTTGGATGCAAGTAGGAAATTATTTGAAAAGTTCGACGAAAAGCCTCAGTTTGTCGGAAGAGTGATCGATATAGACAACTTAAATTGAAACCTGATCGATAAACTGCTGTCACATCAACTATTCGGTGTCTATCACGCAACGAAATGTCTAAAACCTTTCTTTTATGGAGACGAGCTTGCTTTCTTAGTGGCCGCTAACTGAATTTCTGACACAATTTGGTATCCAATCTTTTACGACTGAAACATACCACACAAAGTTATTCGTTGGAAAAACAGGTGCTTACAGACCTCGAATTAAACTATAAATCCAAGATCTCCAATCAAGTTAAATGGATTTCCCGGCAGCAACAACAAACTTTACAAACAGTACTACAGAGGAAGGTTTGGTGAACCCGCTTATAATAGGGCTGTTACTACAGCTTGTTGCCCTTGCAGACTCATTCGGTAATCTAATGGTTATAATTGCAGTGACACTATGCAAAAACTGGATTATAACAGATGTGTTGTTAATGTCTTTATCAGTGGCGGATTTCCTCGACGCATTCGTGGCTCTTCAAATGGTAATATTTATAAAGTATTTTAAGGTTATTTCGTGGAGCCGATATTCATGCGACGCGTTTGTTGTGCTTGTCTACACATTCCGCATGGCCTCAGCTACAACGGTAACTCTAATTGCCGTTGAACGGGCCTTCATTCTTGTTTGTCCGCTGAAACACCACACAACAGTCACTCCCGCTAAAATCAAGAGGTTTGTCGTCGCAGTGTGGATCTTTGCTGTCATTTGTGCGATTTTGCCATTAATAGGAGTAGGTACTTCTGGTTTCCAGGGTCAAGAGTGCTATTTCCAGCTGTACGAGCTCGGAAAACCATACACAATTTTTTTTGAAGTGATTGGCCTTTTTATGTTAGCTTTGGTTTTGAGTTGTTATATGGCTATTAAGACTGCTGGTGGAAAGTTCATCAAAAGACAGTCGACTTTTACGACATCCAAAAAGTTAAGAATCAACCAACCACAGCAGGCTATATCAACGAAGGAAGTACGCGGCCTAACGCATGGTGCCACACGGAAGGCCCTTAAAAGCGTTGCTAGCACAGAAAGAAAAGATTCTCGCGGTGTTCAAAGTGTTCGTAAAGTGTCTACCATGATGGGTGTAGTAGTTTTAGTGTATTACATCAGCTGGCTACCTTTTTTGGTAAGTTTTCAAACCTCTTATCATCTCTCTGCTAAATATTTGTTTTTATATTTTGAATTCATGCATTTTTATAAAACACTTTTATAGAAACAACGAGATTTAAGTTTGTCCAAAAATTAAAAACGTAAGACTAACCGAAGCCTTCAGGTGTAAATAACTTTATTCTCCCCGCTAGAGCAAATTACGTCAAAACATGCATGTGTACTGTGCATATCAGCACACTGCAAAATGTAGCAACTTCAACACTTGATAAAAGCAAAGCCAAAATAGTGAACGTGAAAAAACTGTGAAGGCATTTACACTTTTTTCTTTTATAAGAATATACTTTATAAAAATATCAAGGCTCAAGTTGGCAAAATTTTAAGAATATTTTAAGAATAATCCCGGGGCTGAGAACTAAGCTTTTATTAAGAATTTAACTTTGAGTATACCAAAAATTTGAAAATATGGAGAGTTCTCCTAAAAGTTTAGGCCAATCAAAGAACCAAATATGGTACTAGCCACCTTGGCTATGCCATGCAATGACTGGTCTGTTTGGTGATCGAAGGAAACTTGCATATTGAATGTTGGCTATGCCAATGACTGGTCTGTTTGGTGATCGAAGGAAGTTGCATATTGAATGTTGTACACTTGCTACAAGGGTTTACTTGAATTTATGCATCTAAGAATATTTTTAAGAATATTTTCAGCATTAGATAGGCAGCAAAATAAGAATAACGAGCCTGCATGTGTCTGAAAAAAACGCTTTTCTTATAGAAAAAAATAGTGCATGTATCAGTGCACTGCAAAACGTTGCCACCAAAACAGTGAACGTGAAAAGCTGTGACGGCATTTATGGTTACTAAAGGTGTGGAAGTCAAGAATTTACTATTTAAGAACGATTGAAGCTCAATTTGTAAAAAAAAGTCTAGAACGATGAACCTAGCCTGCGTGCAGACGGCTTCCAGTTAGAGTTTAGTTCGTTTGCGGCGCAGGCTACGATGAACCTTGACCAAAATGATTTGCCGATTTTTACAAACAAAATTCATGTAGGCTCTAATCACAAGTTGCTCTAAAAATGCTCTTAATTCAAAAATAGTAGATGTATACAGTGAAATACCATGCAACAAAGTACAACGAAAAAAATTAGTTTATTTAGAATCAACTTCCCGTTTGGTGACTAAATTATTAATTATGCATGCATGGCACGTTCACGACTTTCCTATTTGATAGCACATTATGTCGGAGTTAACACAGATGTTCAACAAGTTACTTGGCCAATCGACTCCCATCAGCGAATTCATATGCACGCTTAAATTCTATATTTGAGCTAGCTGAGCCTTCTTTTTAAACTTTTATGTCAATTTCTTGCGCCCATACATCAAATCTTACAGCCTCAGTCAGTCGGTGGTGAAAACTAAATAATTTACCAGCGGCATTTCAAAATTTCAAAGAAACTGGAACTTTCCAGGCTTGAATTCTTTCTAAAATTAAAGAATTTTCCAGAATTTTCAAGGAACTCACGACGCAAGTTAATCAAGACGTGCTAAAAACAAAAATCGAATTAAAAGCTGTTCAACAGATGTCGAAAAACCACAAACCATACTAAAATATAAGACAGTAGCTAAATATGCCTGACATTTCAAAAGATTTTCTTAACGCCTGTTTGTATATAGCCCGCCGCACACTGGCGAACTTGCAGCGCGCACTTGTTATTCGTGACAAGTTGGATCGACAAAATTTCCTAGTGTGCGGGGAACTTTTACGGTGTTTTTGTCACTCGTGACAGATAAACCAAATATTCAACATGTTGGAAGCACTAAACAGACGAATTATTCGTCTTAGACGAGTAATTCATCCGTGTAAATAATACAAGACGCTCTAAATAGACGAACTAAAGTGGTGTTTGATGCGTCCCGTTTTTGTCCAGGCCAGTCGAATAATTCGTCTGAGATGAATAATTCGTCTTTCTGGGTAAATACGGCCATTCCTTCGTTCTCTACCAGCAGAATAAGGAACACCGCTACCAAAGCTACCAGCCGCTATCTTGAACAGAGTGGTCACATGTGACAGACCGATTAACCCACAGCTCCTTGTGCACAACAAAAACAAACATCACCAAGAGGGGGTGACCGGGGGGATTTTGTTGCCTAAAAGTATTTTGATGATTTTGGAAATATGCGTGATTTGAGTCAGAACTTATGCATTTATGCAAACAAAAGTTAGACATGTCTAAAGCTTTGATGTCACCGTGGTTAAGAGAAAGTTAAAGAGAACTGACCAATCACAAGTGAATGAACAACACAAGAACCAATCAAATGCAATCTGTGGGGATGGGGCGGAAATATCGAAACTTGATATCAAGTGGAAGCCAACGCCAGTTTCGAAGTCAGTTTGAAAACAGCCGAGGGTGTTGACTTGTTCCAATCCTTTTTGTTGTATCGATTGTTATTTTCGTAACTCATGGCTTCTCCAAAGCTTCTAAAAATATTCAGGTAATGCATACGCTTTAGCTTGTTAATGGTAAAGAGATGATCGATAAATGCATGTGATTTAGGGTCGGCTTGTTTTGTTAGCATCATAATTTGGACGGATGGTATAACTCTTTCAAAAATCAACTAAATGAACTTCCATAGTGAGGTGTAGTCAGTGAACAACCAAAGACAGCATTTTGTCTTAGATGAGACATCTTTTTAGCTTTTTTCCTTTTACCATTTTCTTTTCTCTTTTTAGAACAAGATAAATAAACTTTAAGTACTACGCACCTTAATGTTAGAGTAATATCGTTTATTATTAATTCTAATATATGTTATATGTTATATGTTTTATTTTAGTATTATATTGGGGACATGCAAAAGGAGCCACTTATAGCGATCCTGCCCTACAATTACAACTTAGATCTATTCAAGATTGGAACAATTTTGTGGAAAGAACTTCAAATCGAAAATTATATTTATCACTGAATAAACAAGAAAGAAGTGAACTGGAAAATTTTGGGATTTTTGTGGGTATTAATGATTGTGGATGATCCAGTTCAATAGGAAGTTGCTTTTGTCAAATATTTTTTCTGCTTGTGCTTAAATTGATTTTGTCTCCCAATTATCTTTGCAGGTATATTGAGGAGCATCAGGTATAGTAGACCTCAGTGCTAAGACAAGATTTTAGTAACACGATAAAAATAATAAATTAATTTTCTACAGTTTCGCTATTCACTAAATCGATTAAGCGTTGTGTTGACCAAATGGGGAAAATAATTTTATCAATATTTGTTAGAAATGGGATTTATGATAGTACGTGGTATATGCTGATTCAGTTTTGAAAACACAAGCGAAATTCCAATGGGGGAAAATTGGGTTGCATGGAAATATCATTTATATCATTAAAGAAGCCTTCTTCAAGAGTGAACGCAGTCTGCAGGCCTGCAGGCATGTACCTGCAATTATTTGGTGCCAAATAAAAGAAAATATAAGACAATAAGGGCTAAGAAAAACTTCAAACTTTCGTATGTCGTCTCCTTGTGCCTGCAAATGTTAAAATCCTGGGTACTCCCCTGTCCTTCTACGTTTAAGATTATAATTCTTATCACCAAATATAAAACTATTTGGAGACAAAAAATTCGGAAAAAAGAGCTCTTTCAGTATTGATAAACTTCTATTTTGCATTTTGTCCTAAACATTCTTTCTC
>JAOBYJ020101019.1:0-18305 GCA_025403565.2 Palythoa heliodiscus
CCAGTAAAACACTCTCCTCCATATAATAAACATTTGAACGAAAACGTTGACTGACATGGCATGGCAGTGCTGAAACCACTTCTACCGCCAAGCTCTAATATTGCAGGTGTAACTCATTTCGATTTGGCAAGTTAAACAGGTTAAAAACGTAGCTCCACGAGCTCACCAACGGTACCTTTGATTACAGCCTGATTTGTCATGATTAGTTCATTAGGAATAGTTTTAAATGAAAAGGGTTTACGTTACTTGAGGAATATATGTAGGCCTGTAGTTTAATTTTACAAGGAAGTGACCACCATCAATAAGTGGTGCGCCATTAATTTTGTCTGACAATAGTTTTATCTATTTTCTGTTAAAACAGGTCTGGTTTAAACACTGACATCAAATAAGGAAATTTTATCAATTGAAAATGGAATGTATGTTTAATTGCTAAAGCCTCAATATTCATTTCCTGCTAGTTTTATCAAGTATTTAAATTATTGTTTTTTAAACTCTGTCTTTGCACTGTCATTATATATATTATTTAACAATAATTATAATAAATAAAAAAGTTATTATTTTAAAACTGGTGTTACTTTACTATTATTTATATATAAAATTTTAAGCTTCATAACTTGCGTGTACATTTATTAAATATTAAATAAATTATGTATAATTTTAACAGTATAATAATATTTTATGGAACTTTGCATTTTCAGCTGGTCTTGAACACTGTAAAATTATTGTTTGAGTTTTATAATATCATGGCAAAATGTTTGTGATTAAAAATTAATGTATATGATTGTATAGAAAATACAAAGCAAAATTGTAAACTCTATCAAATTACTGAATTAATTTCAGACATGTCAGGAAACCTGTGTGATATTTGACTGAACAGCTCTCATGAGCCCCACCTGTTGCATCGTGTAAGTTTTGACATAAAATTTACATGTTACCATCTCAGGCCCGATCAGTTTGATAGTGAGCTCTGCATTACATTTTTTGTCTGTCATTTTGAAGTGCTTTTTTATCATAAGAAGAATTTAAGCGCCAGTCTTTTTAAACACTGCTGGGCTTCATGTTTTTTTTCTATTTTGTGTAAGATCATATCATTTGCTGCAATTATAAAATCCACAACAACTTGAACGTCTAATCTTTGTGATGGAAATTTAATTAAAACAATTTAAAACTAAACTCAGCATGTCTGGAGTTATTGAATATTAATTTTTTGTAATCAAATGTATGTTCCGTATTATTTCTGCAAGGTATACAATTTTCAATGTTGAGTTTATGTAAGCATTCATTATTTATACCTTTTCAAAAGTTCAGTATTTCTCAAAGAAAATGTTGAAAGTTCTTATTTCTTTCTCATCTGATCAGTATAGCATTGTGGTTACAAAAGACGTAGCATAATTATAATTCTTGACAAAACATCTGAACATATGGTTCTTGAGTTTTTCATGTACATCGAACATGTATCGTAAAGTCTATGTTCAATTCATTTTACAGCATTGCTTGTTACTGAAATAGAGCATTTGTATGGGAAAAATCATATAATATATAATTCAACAGTTTTTAAAATTAATAACTTTCTATCAATTGAACCAGCAGGTTTATATGCTTGTATACTGTATCATCAATTTTTAAATTTTTTATAATATTTGTATGAATATATTATTCTACTTGGCCATATTCTAAAACACAAAACTTGTGTGCATTGCATGATTACATGTACCATTTCAGAACTCACAAAACTTGTAACTAGATTAGCTACAGCACAGCACTAACGATGTTTGGAAATTCATTTTTATTTTGAACAGTTAAATGTTGCAGTTGCTCTTAACTGCACTAATCTACTGTCTTCACCTCATCGATCAGTTTGGTGAGACAGAAAGTAAAAAACTGTTTTTGTGGCTTGAGGAAATTAAAATTAGCTATGGAGACTTTGCCTATTTCATTGGTATGTTTGAAGTTTTCCATGTGAGAAATTAACTTAAAGAATTAAGCATCATTCAGTAACTGATGATCATTAGCATGCAAGAGTTTCAATGGATTTACTAGGAAGTTTTAAATTGGATCTGGTTGATTCAAGCTGTCATTCTTTGCTCTAGATTTCAGTTTGAGTTACACAGTCAACTTAAATTTTAATATTTTTAGTACATTATGAAATCTATTTTTAATAAATGGTCTCCGTTTTGGTATCTTTATAACCAATGCCTCAAGAGAATTAAACTAGACAACTCAGATTCAGTTCATGGGTATAGATAGATAAGATCAGTTTATATGACTTTTGTGCACAACTCTTGTGTTAGGCTTGAATTAAAAGGTTTCTTGATGTTCTCAACATAAATTTTACTATATTAACCCTTTAAGCCCCAAACACGACAAATGATGTGTTGGTAAATTCTCCCAACTGAGCTCCATACTTTCTATATATTAAGCAGTTTGGGAGAATTTAGCTTTTCAACTTCCATAGTTCAATGCACTTAATCAATTCCTTATTTCTCATTACCAGTTATATTATTATGTTTGAGTTTTGTAAGAAGAAGTTAGATGTTGATAAATTGCCTTGGGCTGAAAGGGTTAACTTTTTTCCAATTGAATTTTCAAGAGTCCCAGATTTATCAAACTTGCAAAATTTACCAACTTCTGATTTTCACTATACAATATTTATTAGATATTTTCTAAATCAACATTTCAAGGCAAACAAAGTGAATGGTCACTTTTTGCAACTAATCTACAGTTGAATTGTTGAGACACTTTGGGCTTTCTGGAACTGTAGGCTTAAGCCGGATAAGAAAAAAACTTTAAACAGGATTATTTTTATGTGTTCTTTATACGGATGATCAATGTACTTTTTTTAAAATGGAAAGGCATGTACTAGGTTATAAAAAGTGCACAAAACAAACTAAACAATATTAATATTAAATAAAAATTAATATAGCGGCCAAAATATCTAAGTTTAATTTTAAACAAGACTGTACATAAATTTAGAATGATTAAATAAAATTATGACTCTGGAAACTTAAAGTAAAAGTTTGCCAAGATTCATTGATTTTATTGTAAATAAAAATTGATTTTATTGTAAATAAAATTATATAATATTATCCAAGTTCCCATGATCTTTTTTTCGGTGCATGCAATTTCTATGTATATGATTATGAATTAAAACTTCAGCACTAAAAATTTAAAAAAATAATAAAAGCTATGGTGTTGAAAGTAAATTTACAAAATCAATAAATTATAATATTTCAATTTCAGAAATAGGCATATTCTTTCAATTGATTATTGTTAAAAAATGTGCTTTAACTCCTGTTGTAACTTTCAGAACTCAACAAATTCAGCCAAAAGATTTCCATGTGGTAATGATTTTGAGAAGAAAATATTTCATCTAGATCTTATTTTAATTTATAGTTTATTTCAGAATGACAGTTAAAGGACAAGGTGGAGCCACCATACCTTAAAAACTAACCAGGTGGGAACAATTTAAGAAAAATAATTATTAACCATTTTGATCAAGCGTATCTTTAATGTTGTTGAGTCCAGATTTCGTTGTTAAAGCTGCGATATTGAAAATAAATTTATAAAATTAATATAATAATAAAAATGTTAGAAATACTGGCATACTCTTCAGTTGATTATTGTAAAAAACGTGCTTTAACTCAGGACTGTTTTAACGTTCAGAACTATAATTTCAGCCATAAGGTTTTTATGTTTCTAACCAGGCTAAAAGTTAAAAGGGGTGACTATTTTGAGAAGAAAGTTTATACCTCCGTCTAGTTTTTTAGTTTATTCAGAATAAACAGTTGAAGGTTGAGGTGGGGCCACCATACCTCAAAATCTCATCAGGGAGTACAGTGGGAGCACTTCAAGAAAAATATAATTTATTAACCATTTTAAAGAAACATAAAAATTATCTTTATGTTGTTGAGACCAGATTTAGTTGCTCAGTAAATGAAAGCTACAATATAAAAATTATTGAAAGTAAATTTTATAAATCAAGACATTATAATATTTGTTAGAAATACAGGCTTGCATCTTCCTTAAATCAAATTAATTATTATAAAAAATGTGCTTTAACTCGTGTTTTAACGTTCAGAACTCTATGAATTCAGCCATAAGGTTTCTATGTTTGCAACAGGTACTGTAATGATTTTAAGAAGAAAATATTACAGTACATCTATCTAATATTTATAGTTTATTTCAGAATGACTAGTTAAAGGACAAGGTGGTCAGGAGCCACCATACCTTAAAAACTCATCAGGTGTACAGTGGGAACACTTGAAGAAGAATATTATTATTTCATTAACCATTTTGATCAAACATATCTTTAATGTTTTTGAGTCCAGATTTAGCTGTTAAAGCTACAATATTGAAAATTAATAAATAAATTTATAAAATTAATGGAAATACTGTATGGGCATACTCTTTCAATTGATTATTGTAAAAAATGTGCTTTAACTCAGGACTGTTTTGACACTCATTTAGCCGTAAGGTTTCTATGTTTCTAACAGGTAACGATTTTGAGAAGAAAATATTACATCTGTCCAATTTTTGTAGTTTATTTTAGAGTAACAGTTAAAGGACAAGGTGGAATCACCATACCTTAAAACTCATCCGGTGTACAGTGGGAACACTTCAAGAAAAATATCAATAACCAAATAAGCATGATATTAATTTTTATCTTTAATGTTGTTGAATTCAGATTTAGTTGCTAATGAAAACTATGATATTGAAAGTAAATTTACAAAATTTATATAATATTTCAGCCATAAGGTTTTTATTTTTCTAACCAGGCTACAAGTTCAAAGGGGTGACTAGTTTAAGAAGAAAGTTTATACATCTGTTTAGTTTTTATAGTTTATTTCAGAATAAACAGTTTAAGGTTGAGGTGGGGCCACCATACCTCAAAAACTCATCAAGGACTACAGTGGGAGCACTTCAAGAAAAATATAATTTATTAACCATTTTAAAAAATATATCTTTATGTTGTTGAGTCCAGATTTAGTTGCTCAATAAATGAAAGCTACAGTATTGAAAGTAAATTTATAAAATCAAGATTCTATACTATTTGTTAGAAATACAGGCATCTTCTTTCAATCAAATTGATTATTGTAAAAAATGTGCTTTAACTCCTGTTTTAACTTTCAGAAAGTCTCTACAAGTTCAGCTATAAGGTTTCTATGTTTCTAACAGGTAACGATTTTGAGAAGAAAATATTACATCTGTCTTATTTTTATAGTTTATTTCAGAATGTCAGTTAAAGGGCGAAGTGGAGCCACCATACCTTAAAAACTCATCAGGTGTACAGTGGGAGCACTTCAAGAAAAATATTAATTAACCATTTTAAATAAGCATATTAATATCTTTTGCGTTGTTGAGTTCAGATTTAGTTGCTAATAAAAGCTATGATAAAAGTAAATTTACAAAATTTATATAATATTTGTTAGAGATAGAGGCATATTGATTATTGTAAAAAATGTGCTTTAACTCCTGTTTTAACTAATTGTTTCAGAACTCTATAAATTCAGCCATAAGGTTTTTGTTTCTAACCAGGCTACAAGTTAAAAGGGGTGAATAATTTAAGAAGAAAATACATCTGTATAATTTTTATAGTTTATTTCAGAATAACAGTTTAGATGGAGGTGGAACCTCCATACCTTAAAATCTCATCAGGTGGTACAGTGCATGGGAACGCTTCATAAAAAAATATTTATTTTATTAGCCATTTTAATGAAGCATATCTTTATGTTGTTGAGTCCAGATTTAGTTGCATTACATTTACCAGGCCAGTGTTAATTACAGCTTACACTTGTTTCTTGTCTTTGATCAATTTTAAAATATGCTTGTTAGAAAATCAGCAAGGTGCTAGTACTAGTGCTGTAACTTAAAAATTATCCAATTTACAGCGTTGTATATAATTTTCTACTTCAAAATACAATAACTAATCAGTGGCTTAAAACTGTACAATTGAAGAGCCTAGTGCAAAAACAACGTAAGTGACCTTTTATGAAATGCTAAATTCTTCCAAGGGTTATGAAGAGATAATAGGGATAATCTAGGGAGAGTTGAGAACTTCATCAAAAGTCACTTATGTTATTTTTGCACTAGACCCTTTAATTATTTTGTGGTATTTTGAAATCTATTTGTACTATTTTTAAAAACAAGCTGGCATCTTCATTTCTTAACAGATTATTTATGTTAAATAATGTAAAATATAAGTCATTTTACAGAGTATCCGACATCATCAAAAAGTACTTCAAAAAACCAAATAGTTGAAAAAGCAGGTTGCACAGTTAAACATCTTCAACTTGCGTTTATCCTCATTGTGACAAGCTGTTACAATCTTGGTAATTCTCCAGGCACAAAAAAAGCAGTTTCTAAATGTTGCAGTTTTAAGTATAAATTTCTGTACACATAATAGTATGAAAGAACTAATTTTTACTGCTGGTTTGCTGTTTTAAATATACTGGCTATGTGCCTTCAAATAAATTGCATCTGAAGTAAATTCTACATACTCATAAAAGTCAACTTGTGCCTATTTGATTTAAATACCACCATCTGGTTAAGTTTTTTCATTTCTAATGTTTAAGTTTTGTCTGGTCATGGCATATAGAATTGAAGCATGATATATATGTGAAGTACATGAATTGATACAGTATTTTGTTTGTCTCTGAATTTTATTTACTGTAGTGTATCAAGGTCTATGTATGTCTGTACTGAATGGTTTCACTATTATAAGTACTGCACTGATATTTAACATTTACATATTACAGTAATTATGTTTTTTTTAAACTCTGTTGATAGATAACCCCTCATTGGGTGTGGTCATTAAAAGGTGGCTGTTAGCTGTTTGCCACAGAAATGCAGTGCATAAAATAAATATTCATGTTTGGTTAGGGTCAAACATGTAGATGCAAATATATAACTCTACTCTCTGTTTTTTATATGCTATTGTTTGAAACTTTATCCTCACGTAACCAATTTTGTTATAAAAAGGAGCCTTGAAGCTTGAGTATTTTTCAGTTGGGAAGCTCAATTAATAAAAATACTAAAACATGTTTTGGTTGGAAATTGAACGGATCGTTATAAATTATTCAGATTCCTAGCCCTCACAGATAGGAAGCTATTAATTTTTTTAACTGTATTTTCATGAGACTGTGTGCTTATGGTGCTATGATTGTGTTTTCCAAATTTTAAAAAATTTTAAAAACTGCTTTTTAGTGAAACATAGAAATTGGTTCTTTAGAATAACATCATTACAGATATTTGGGTAAGGTCGCACTTCTACGGGTTGCAACTTGTTTTTCAAAGGTTGTGGCTTACTTAACTACAGACTGAAGTTTGGGATTTTCAACTTTGTAAAGCGCTGTAAGTCTAAGACGAAATGCAATTGATGGAATCGAATATTTTAAACCTTCCTGTGACCAATAGATCCAATTTGATGTCATCTTTAATTCATTTATGTTGTGCTTTTGACCTTAGAGCGGCAGAATTTTATTTTTGTGCTTGAGGAGAGTTATATTGTTAACATTGTCAATGTGCTTTAATTTTTCTTGCCATTTTCGAATTTTTAATTTTATTTTTGAGGGTAAGCTCGAAGCGATCACTTAAACAACATCAGCAGGTAACTTGTTTATAAAATTGTCTAATTAATACACCAATCCTGCCGATTTGTAGTAGCTTTATATTTCTTCAAATATTAAAGAGGGAACAGTGGGTTCACGAAACCCCTCCTAAAACTAAAACTTAATTAAAATTTGCATCATACTAAATTCGTGAAAATTTATAATTCAACTTAGCCCAAACAAAATTACAAACAATGTATTTTAAAACAAGGCATATCAACCAACATGTGCACGTTTAAAGTTTATGTTCTTCAACATATTTTTCTCACGGTGTTTGTACTGTGTTATAAATACTGCTGCTAAAATTAGTTCTTTTCAATCATGAATAATCTTAAAAGACATTTTCTCGTTTACGATACCCGGTTTCCATTGCAACGTGTGCTGGAAACACATCGCTTCTGAATTAAGTTGAAACACTAAATTGTTTTGCTAAAACCCAGTTACTATTCTAGCTCATTTAATGTGGGAAGTATCGTTAGAGTTATATTTTCGAGTGTCTGTGATGACAGCATTTATATAGATTTAGTTTTTGGTTGAGTTAGATTTCATTAAAAGCGGCGCCCGAAACTTTGTGTCGCCCGAAGTTTAAAAACCACTTGTTGCTTTGGGCGGTTATCAATTTGAGTGTCAATTTTTTTCCAGCTGCTTTTTGCATTTCGCGATACTAGGATCTCATTAATCTTATCGACAATTGAGACAAAAAAAACTAAACATTGAGGATAAAAAGAATATGGAAACCTTTCATATGCAAAGCGCTGATTGTTATGAAAAACAGCTGGACAAATATTAGTCAGAACGAAAGTAGACTTATAAACCTCGGAAGCGTCCATGTTCAAAGTAATAGGCTGGCCAGAAATTATTTTTGAGAAAGAATTAGCTTCAAAGAGCTGTCAACATTAGTAATATATTTCGTTTATTAACATTCTAATAAATTTCTGAAGTTTGACTTGTAAACGTTTCCTAAAGCAAAGGCTCAAAATCATTTTAATTTAAAGATGGCTTTTAACGTCATTTAATTTGTGCCCACCACAAAAAGTCTTGTAATTTACAAAAAACCCGAAGACCAATATCGTTAATATCTCTCCGGAAATTGACACACTTTGAACTCTAATAAATTATAAAAATACAAAACCTCTTGGAAACGAAATGTATTCAGTCGCTCGGAAACCGTTCTAAACTATGCAATTAATTCACCAAAATTATTCAATTATCGTTCAACGCGAAGACAAAAAAGGTAACTGACCGAGTAGACAGCAATTGATGCAAGCATTACGGCAACATATTCTGGTTCTATTTTTAAACATTATTTTAGTCTGAAGGTGAAGCTGCCAAATTGCAAAGGCTCTGGATTCTATTTTTAAAGCGGACAAATCTTGAAATTGATTTGTTGCATTGTCCGGTTGAAAATCCATTTCTTGAAAGTTTGTTTTTTAGATATGACCCGAATCGTTCTGCTGACACAAAATATGTACACCTGTATTTCGAAGTAATATATCAAAAAACTTTCTTATGAATCATCAACTTAACATATCTCAAAAATTAAATCAAAATGATAAGCTTAAATGTGGATTCGATGGAAATTTGCTTCCCGGTAGGAACTGTAATGTATTTATTGCCTTGGCAACTCCGGCTGTTTTGAGTCTATCACTAGGATAGAAATTCGGGTCATTTTTAAAAATTTATGCTGTAGCTGCATTATTCTTAGTTATACTTATTCGCTTAAATTTATCTGTCTAGTTATATCTTACCGATGTACAATTCCCTGATCATGCAAATGGTACAAAGCCGAAACCATCTGCCTGACAATTGGTCTTGCTTGTGATTCGCTGAACCGGCAATCTCGTTGGGCGCGAAGGTGAGTAAGCAGCTCTCCGCCGTCCACATACTCCGTGACCAAACAGTATAGTGAACGTTGCTTGAGTGTCTCATACAGTCTCACAATATTTGGATGGTGGACTTTTTTAAGGATTGAAGCTTCACGAAGGATATTTTTCTTAACATAATCATCTTTAATCTTACGAATATCAATAATTTTGATGGCAACCTAAGCAAAAGATCAGAGACCAATGTCAGTTTGTACGTAAACACCATAACCTCAAGTCATTAGCAATCCACTTTCGAACTTTCGGTATTGAATGCTTTGTGTTGTTAATTGGTCTCATTTAGCCAATAAAAACAATGTGTTTACCACGAGTTTACAATTGCTTATTTCGGGCCAAAACAAACCTTGGTTTGAGTGATGCGGTTGGTTGCCAACTCGACGGATGCGAAGTTTCCCTTTCCTAGTCTGACACCACTCAACTCGTAAGTTCCAATTCGCTTCAACAAAAAGTTGGAATCACTCATAATTACTATCCAAATAGCTTCTTCCTGGACGTTTTAAGCTTTTGAAAAGGCATGTTAGAAAAAGTTTTGTTTGTGTACTTGAAAACGCATGTGGCCCAATTACCATTGGCCAATGAGAATGCACGGTCTTGGTCGCACGCGACCTTTTATTGTTTGCTTTTGTTTAGTGTAATCAAAATAGCGCGTTCTGATTGGCTGGTAAACAAAAGGGCACGCTCACGCGCGTGCCTCAATACTTCGATTTGTTGACTGACGCGATGACCAGCATTTTTCATATGCAAAATTAAAAGAAATGATTAACAAGAATTCTTGGCTTGCGTTTTCTCCGCATCCCATGGGGCCCCCAGATCTTAATGTTCTCAGACAATTGTAATTAGCAGTTGAATGAGTAACTCTATGAAGAATAATCAATGCACGCGGTTTTTACTAATACAAATACACACATTTCTCCTCGTGTGTATATGATTAAAAATTGCCGTGCGTCTGCTAGCTTTCAAACGGCTTGTTTATCACTTTTTAGTTGCTACGAAAACGCCTGTAGTCGATTGAACTGTTTTAGATTTTTCAGCTTAAATTGGGCCACCCCCCTGCGGCTTAAAAACTAATACAAAATCCATACGTGAGGTTTGGACAGACGGCAGGATTATCTTTATGCATGTCTTGGCGTGGATCAATATAAAGATATGCTTGAAAACAAAAACAAAAGCCAAAGCCGTTAAACTAACCCTCGTGAAACTAAATTACGCACAAGACACGACGGGCGCGCGTTATGGTAAAGAAAACTCTAATAGATGAACAGCTTGAAAAATATGGCAAGTGTTACATGCGATGCCCTTAAGCTGCACTTCTATGTAGATTTTACAGGGAGGAAAAATTTCGCTTAGCTTTATGCCAAACACTGTTGCCCCAGCTGCACGAACAGGCCCCACCCTAGCTAGGAAATCAGTGATTGCATAGTGTCACTTTGTGAGAAAGTGTAGAAAAACCTTCACTAACCATTCTCCACGTGCGACTGGTTCAGATACGTGTATCTTGGGACAGGTAAATCATAGGCAGGTTACACCAGCGCCAACCAGACATTCATTTCATAAAAAATTCAACCGAAGCTACGGCCCGTTGAACGCAGCTAGATAAACAGCAAGTTGCAAAATCGATAACTTGACATATTTTGTTCAACACCTAGATTGGGCAATCATTTGCTAAATTTCAACCAAAAAAGCATGCCGTATGATTTTCGAGGGTTAAGTTTGTAAGTTGCGCTTAAACTTTGATCGAATATTCCGCGGAGTAAAAGCAACACGAAATTATTTTTGATTTGCTAGTAAGTTCATGTATTTTCTCCGTCAATCGAATTTTTTCTTAAGACGAGTTGTAATGAAAAATTTGTGATAAAAATACATCAGCACGGAGCACTTTAAATTATTTCAAGATTCTTTTTACAATTTGTGTTATAAATACCTCTTAATAGAGAACTTGTTATTTTTGATACAAAATGAGAAAAGTTCTCCTGAAGAAAAAAATATACACAAGCTTGAGGCGAAGTCCTAAAAAAATTGTGCGATCATCAAGTCAATCGCGGATGAGTCTATAAAAAATGTTTTCCTGCGGAAAAGACCGCTACCAATATTCAAAGTACGTCTGCAAATGATACGAGTTGGTTCTGGAAGTTCGAGTCATGTATAGCAGTTTTACAATTGACCTATGCTGCTTTCAAGCCACTGCGATCCTTGAATCAGTTCCGAAACCTCGGGGGGAGTATAAAGATCGGGAAAGTCGAACTGCGTATTTGCGTTATTAAGATCAAATAAAGGTGACATGGAGAGATTGTTCAGGTTTAAGTTCCCTAGCTCCAAGTTGGGCCAAGAAGAGGGAATCTGCTGTGGGTTTCCGTTAGGTACTGTGTTGTTGTTAGTAGGAGCTTGCTGATGTTGCACAGGCTGTTCTTCCGTCTTAAAAGCTTGATCAAAATCCTCGTACAGTGAAAGTTGGTCGATGGGGTCCTCCGGTGTAGTGCCGATTGCGTCAGGAACATTTGGAGGCGGCGTTATTGGCGAAACAAGCTCTCTACGTTGTTTCTTGATCACTGGCTCGCCAGATGAGTGTGATTGAGAATATTTCTTGCTTGATGTAAGGGCCGAAAAAGCGCCGTTACTCCCAGGCAAAGCGTCCCGCTTAGTCCCAAGGGACATGGTTAAGTTCTTTCGTGAACACTGACTTTCGGCAGTTGAAATTTTTCCATCTTGATTAGTTGTAGGCGCGCCGTTTTTTTGTTTCGGAGTAGCTTTCTTCTTGCGGGGTCTGTATTTATAATCGGGGTAAGCTTGCATGTGACGGATTCTGAGTCTTTCAGACTCTTCCACAAATGGCCGTTTTTCTGGCTCGGAAAGCAACTTCCACCTCTTCCCAAGTCTTTTGCTGATTTCAGCATTGTGCATATCGGGGTGTTCTTCGGCCATTTTTCTCCGCTCGATTTGGCTCCACACCATGAACGCGTTCATTGGCCGTTTGACATGCTGACTGTCCTTCTTAGCTGTACTGTTGGGATCCTCATCAACGACGCTTATTTGGGGTGGACTCGGTGCGGCGGCAAATTCATTGCTCCTCTGAAACACTGGCATCATTTCCATGCGAGCAAACTGCTATCCTAATCCCAAATCACGCGAATACAAATTCAGCTGACAAATTAGAGATTGCAATACGAGCGGCCGATTTCTGCTTGAAATCTTGGCGGTTGAGACGAAAGCGCAACAAAATGTCAATTTGAATTATCTTGCTGACGGTAAGAAACGTATGAAAGTTTTTGAGGACTGTCTCAAACTTGCAGTTACGGGGCAATTTCTATGTTTAATAATTTCGCACTGAGTTTGCGTTGGTTCTCAGTGACGCTTTGACACGTCACCGCGCTAAAACACATGAGGACCAATCATGTGCAGTGAGACCAGTGAGTTTCCCCGCCCCCCGTTTTCGTGATTGGCTAAAGTTGACCTAATCCAGCTACTGCCGCTGTGTTTTTTAAATGAGTGTTTCGGCGCGTGTCAAAAACTGAACACGAACCTGTTATCACACACTCTTAATTTGTGAAAAATTTTTAATCCTCCGGTAAAAAGAAGCATTTAAACAATTGCGACAAAGTGTTTGTATGTACTGCTAACTGTGTACCAACACGAATTTTTTGGACCCGAGCTGCGACAGACAGTTTATGTTTAAATTAGTTAAAAATGCACGCCACGTGCAGTTAACAATGGTGGTTCGAATTTATAATAGGACAAGCCCAGAACTGTCCCTAATTTGTCGGCGATGTGTCACAACACAAAATTTGCATTTTCAGAAAGACAAGTGTGGTGCTTACTTAGAATAAGAATAGTATTTTTTCTGGTTTGCCATGATATACAATTTCCAATGCACTGGGTAACAAAGTGTTTGACTGATAGTTAGAGAAAGATTACGCAACAAATTTAGAGTTGCGTCATAAACCCACAAACTTGATTTTGAAAGCATTTTAGGATCTGGTGCGTATCTTGTCTTGAGGCGATGAAGAAGTGAATGTGTGTTTTAAACCTACACGAAGGGCGTTTCTGCTTCTAGAGATAATTTCTGTTTCTTGTTAGAAAGAAGGAAAACCCTAACTGAGTCATCCTATGCGAAGGAAAAAAAGATTGATGGAAGATAATACATCGAAACCTTGTATCCAAAGTTTGACTCGTCAAAAAACCTTGAGCTTCGATATTCGAAACTTATTGTTTTTCTTAGGAACGAATAAATTAGAAATCCATTTTCTTGCTTCCGACTAGGTGTCAACTTTATCCAGCATTAATAATAAAACGGGGAAATTGGCTACGAAATAGGATCGTTGTGCTTAAATTCGGTTTCAACCCAAACTTTAATTTCAGAAAATTTTGAAAAAAAAATTTTGCAGCAACGTTCCGCAAAAAGACTTCTTAGCCGAAAAGAACTTTGAAAATTTTTGACATAAATATTTTTTGCTCACAGAAACAACCTGTTGATTTCAAATCAACCTGCTTTACTTCAAAAGGCCATTTTTAAGATCACTGTGGAAACAGAATCGTTCTTCCAATCACAAGGCGAGTTTTTCTCTGCGTATACCTTTGTGAAGGGCAGGTGTTGGTTTTCGACTAAAGCAATATGGCGGCCGATCGTGGCGCGGCCAGCCGATTTTTGATTTATCATAAAACCAGGTGACCAGCCACTGGGTCACACTACACCCCACGTGTTCCGCAGTCACCAGGTGTGCGTCATTTATATCACGATCAGCTGCTCTTATCGAATCTTGTCAACCGCCTCATTTTTCCACAAGATTCTCGTTGCCGCGGTTTCTTTCTAGATAAGAGCCCATCATAAGGATATTTTTCACTTAGGCAGCGAGAGAGTCAAAACAAAGAGTCTATTTTCGCTTCTCGACACACGCCGCGAGAAGGCGGAAGAAACAGCTTTATGAAATTACTCTTTGTTTTCACGTTGCTTAGCAAATCTGTGCTGTCTTTTTCTCATGCAAAACTTGCCATTATTTGACGTGTGTGCGTATTATTTCACCGCAATATTATGTACCAACGCTGTTGACGGAGCCGTATGATTGGCCGTTACCACCTGAGACATATGGCATGGATTAATTTCTTCTCCGGAAGATCTCACAGGAAAAAAGTATAATCTTAAGCCGTCGAAGGAAGCTGGATAATATTTGTAGTGTATATAAACCGAGTGAAAATTGTTCTGTAAGACAGTCCTGTCAGTCATTTAATTAACAACAATTGTATACTTGAGTGACTCCTCTGTAACACTGTGACATTCACAAAGTCGAATTTGATATTTACTGTACTATCGGCTTATCGCGCGCGATCGGCACAACACTTCCGATAGCATCATTTTGCGAATTTGCAAGTGAAGTAAAATTTATTTTTTATCAACTACGTTGATCAAATGTCCTTTATTATTATTTGTGGCAGAAATGCAAAAAACGCCAGGGTTTCGGTTTGTGGTACACATTGAAAATTGAGAAATATATATGTTAACTTTGTAATTTTCCTTCCAGTTCCAAGGGTTTTTTAAAATTAGAGTTGCTTTGCCAACAGCACCGATAACTACAACTACGCACACCAAAGCGAAAAACCGAAATCGCCATACCAAAAGGCTGAAGGAGTTGCTTGTTATTGATTTACTTCCCATCGCTAGATTTATCGCAAGTCGGATGAGAAGCTATTTTCATTTGATTCCCGCGCTAGTATTCTATAGACAACTTTTAAAAAGTTAATAACCACGGTTAAGTCAGCGACACATTTTCAGTGAGTTTTGACGCGAAAGCGAAATAATTATTTCATTCGCTATCAAACAAAAATAGTACATTATTTCAAACCATGAATTGCGGAAATTTTATACTCTTCAAGTTTTTACTTTTTTGTTATTAAATGATGAAAATTGCGCAATGCAGCGCAACGCAGTGATTTACTTTCTCAATTCTCAAAGGTGATTTATGTAACGCCAACGCAATTGTATAGTTGTAAAGAAACTGATAGAGTTTTCAAGCAAGAATTTCCTCCATGGTTGTTCAATGTTGTAAAATCCGGCTTGGCGGATTTTCCCGTCTTCCGTACGGGTACCTTGTCATCTAATTTGAACCTTTAAGGTGGCCAATTGTAGACATCGGGCAGCAGAATCGAGTAAGTGTATTTAACACTAATAGCTCGGGAACTGCAAGAGACTTTCAAAACACCTTGATGCGGATACAATAAAAACGTTTTGGTTGTTTTAAAAATTTTAATATCCAGGATTTGTGGATGGCGTATCGACACAAGAAAAAATAGCTCGCAGGAATGGAAAGACAGGAATTATGTTCGCCAAAAATATTCACAGTACCTGTTCTCGGAATATTCTGCAGTGTTCAGGCCACATTATGTTAAACATTAACGACAACTAATAGAGTTGAGTGAATAGGGCCACCATCACGGCTTTCCGTGTTGTTAGAAAATGTCAAATAAATATGACACCTCGATTATTTTTCCTGCTTTACCCGAGAGACATTAGATTAAATTGAACATACAGTATCCAGTAATAATGACTTTCACAAATCATTATCCTTTTGGTGCATAAATAAACAGCTATTTGCGAGCGCGTATGTCCTTAGAACGGGTTGATTTATAATAACTCGACTCTTGCTCTAAAATGCGTCGTCATTCGATCTATTTGAAAACAACACCTTTCTTCCTCTTTTGAATTTATTTCCTCATATTCATATGTCATTAACGCCCTGTTTGGTAACTTTTTAACTGGCTTGCAAGTTAATAACCATATAGCTACTGTAATTAAGGCATCTTTTCACATCCCTCCTAAGGAATTGTACGTGATGTTTACATTTAAAAAATAAAATGTTTTCAAATCACTGAAAAGAGGTTCCCCATGGAACAAAGTTTCATAAGATTTCCCTCGGTTTTCATGTCAACTGACGATTGTTTTTGAGAATATGTTTTCCCAGTGAAAAATGTTTACAAAGTATACCAACGTTGTTTACATATTTTTTTAAACTGGCTGTTTAGCAGCTATCATAATTGGAAGATATTTTTAAAGAGCAGCTGTAGATTTGAACTGTGTGGTATCACTATCAGAAAATCAAACAGCGAGCATATTTTTAAAGTTATGGGCTGCCACTGAGGGATGGATCTACGTTGGCGAAGATATGGCAGTTGCTCGTTTTTTGCAACCTGTCATTGCACTGACTTGCAAAAATATAACTAACAAATATTCGGAATTTCCCCAATGTGAATAATTCTCGGGTAGTTGACCCAATACAGACGAATGTTTCTATAATCAGAGAGGTGACTATTAAAGCTATACGAAAATAAAAGAAATTGTTGGAGTGTTTTTCCGAGTTCAAATTGTACTGACAACACCTTTTAGCGGCATTGAAGTAGCTTTTGGGGATTTATTACATATAGAAGGACACTCTTAAAATACAATTAAGAAATACTCGGTGATAAGATTCTTTTTCGCCAGAGCAACTTTGTCAATAAACTCGATCCACAACTGACGAAAGTTGCTAATTAGGGTCTGGCAAAAAAAAAATGCCACTGAGTCTGAGTCACCGACGCTTCAGCTGGTAAAAACAAGATAACTTTTGTTCTCGGTTGTTAGGTGAACAAATCATGCACCCGTCCTTAAAGTTATAGTTAATGAAAACATCTGACTAAATTGAAGTAAATAATATGGCAATATGACTGCCCTTCTATTTATTGATGTAATTTGGAATTTTGGAATGCAGACGACTGTTCAGAAAATAGAATCGGTCGGTAGTCTGTCAGTTCAAGCACAATTTACTGCGTTGAATATACTTCGTGTAGAATATAAAGTCAGTATTTTCTCTATTGTTTTTTTAAAAGACAATAATTTTTTAAAACTTCGATTTGAAAAGTTTCTTTAGAATATTTATGCCATGTACATTGAAGGATGGTAAAGTTGAAAGATACGGTTCACCAGTTTTAGAAAAAGGGTGTTTCTGTGCGTACCTGAGGAAGTTCTTCTTGATTGGTTGAAGTTTCAGATCAGCTTTATTTTAGTGTTTTTCATTGGTTGAAACTGCATATACGTAATCTGTGCCACCATGCCAACGGTACCTACAGAAGGAGCCAAAAAAACTTACATTTTTCAATTTTGTTTTTCTTATGATATGCCGATTTCAGAAGAATGTGTGACACAACACGGTTAGTAAAATGCGAGCGCAGGAGGCCACGCCATCCTGACTACATCCAGAAAACGACCCTCTAATCATTCTCGTCAAATAAACCATTCTAGCCTTTTGAGAAGTGCTGCGTAGCAATTTGTATTACAAGCTTACAGAATGTTTACTAGTTTGTGTAATGAAATTCCTCTGAGTTAGGCCCGTTTCAAACGTTAAATTTTTTTCATAACCTAATGCAGATGAGGTACAACAATATAATTTGCTCATTTGCATTATATAGATTCGGCACTAAAAAAGTTCGGCGTTTGAAACGGGCCTTAGTCGGCGCCACTTCGCTTGGAAATTTGGTTTGAAAGTCACAAAATATATCTCAAATTCTCTTCTGATTTCAAATTGAACTTTAGTGTCCTATTAAATAATAATAAGAATAAGAATAAGAATAATAATAATGATAATAATAATAATAATAATTATGGCATTTACATAGCGCCATATACACTAACTGCTCTATGGCGCTTCACAATTCTACAGTTAAAAATATTTTGTGAAAAATTTAATAAATGAAAAAACTGCTAATTACATGTATATGGATGAAAAAGAAACTATTCGCAACGTTAGAAATACATTAACTGCACTTTTTGTCCAAAAATGTCAAGAAACATTACTTA